>NW_019379518.1:499151-515757 GCF_000648655.2 Copidosoma floridanum | reverse complement strand
TATATACATATATATATATATATATATATATATATATGTACGTATCACTGGATCAATATTTTTTACCTCTAATTGCGTATAGATTTAAAAATTCTTTTTTTTTGTTCTTACTGCCATCAATGAACCAATACTTGATAAAAATTTTATTGTCTTTAATTTAATCATGTGTATATCCAATCTAAAATATTACTTTATTATTGTCTACAATTTAATGACTAAAGTTGTCAAATCATACCTTGATGTGTCTCTACTCTGATATGCAACGTTACGGATCAAAGATATGTATACAAGGAATCGCAATAAGCAGTTGAAAGTTATCTTAAAAGACATTTATACTTTATATTACCCAGCATGATTTTTCGAGTCGCGCCTATTACGTGTAAAAACACGGAAACAACAAAGACGTTCGAAACCAACGAAACACATATTTTTCCAACACAGTGGTACACTAAAAAAAAAAAAATTTCCCATCTCCTTTTTCCTTCATCAATAATATGACAAAGGACTCGCAAAAGGAAGCAAGTTTACACAATTTTCGTTCACACTCAACTCGACGTAACGGAAAGCTCAAAGTGCGTTAACACAGTATCCTCACGTAACGGGTATAATATACGTGTACACTTACATAAACATACCACACAGTAAAGAGATACAAGAGTAAAGCTTGATATGCTCGAGTGGGAAGGTATAGATAGATGTATATACATGTTCAAATGATTCGATGGACGAGAACTACAGCCGCAGACATAGCAACACGGAGACAACATGCGTAAAAGACGTAGTGCGGAGAAAAGTGAATAGTCCCCGTACAGTGTATGTATTTCCCCATCGCAAGAGCCACACCCATGTAAATTACACGTTTGACTTTGAAACCAATGATTCAAGATGCAAGATACACCGCTCCATATGGTAACCATCAGCTTGCTCGGTTTATTTCATATCCCCCCCTCCCCCAGCGAGTTGGTGTAACGCATGAGTGAGCGATTCCTCCGGGTAACAAAAGAAACAAAAGAATTTGTCCCCGCGCGAGGAGGAAAACCTCGGTCAACGTTTTTTTGCGTCCCAGACCTCGTGCACGCCTACATGTATGCGCCCAGAAAAAAAGAGTCGTATAGCAGCAGTGTAGATCTAACGCCTAATGACGGTGGTGGTGACGATGCGTTCATTCAACGTGTTGGACAAACGCAAGAGAAAACACACAAATGTACAGCGCTTCTTGCCCTCCTTCTCTTCTTCTTCTTCTTCTTCTCCACGTCATCTTTATTCTTTCGTTATTGTCTAACGTAGCGCGTACTCACGCCCGTAGCGATCGGATTTCTGGAGCAGAGAGAAATTAATTCGTCAACTCGTGTGTGCTTGGCTGGATAAAAATAGGGTTGATTTGACGAGATTTTTTTTGTTCTCTACATCTCAAACAAGAAAAAAAAAAAAAAAATCGGGCGAGGGTTCGATGAACCCGCACAGCACGCGACGTACACACTTTTTTTTCCCAACGAGTTTCGAGGGGTGCTACTATTTTTAGAAAGCGGGAATTGACCCGTCAAAGGATGTGTTGTAAATATACTCCTCCGACGATGTCTATCTCGTTTTGGGTAGGTAGGGGTTGTGCTGTCGTTGCTGTACCGTAATAAGTCCCCAAAAAGTCCATCGGACTGTACAGAATAAATATCGACTCACCGTTAACGATTGTCCGAACTCGGGTCCGTCGGCGGTGTACTGAGCAAAATCGTAACTGTTTGGGTCCTGGTAGGATCCCTGGAGCGAGTCCAGGTAGTTGGGGTTGAGGGGCTCGCGCCTGTGCTCACCGGACGTCATCTCCTTGAGCACGGCCGCGCGTGCCGCCATCTCCTCGGCTTGGCGCTGCTCCTGCGAATAGCCAAGGCCAACGCCAAAGCGTTTATTTATTTCTTTTCCTCTGTGGGTAATTGGCATTTTTTTTTTATTTCACCGGGGCTTGAATTTCAACTCCTTTTGAGAAACCTTAATTGCTCTTTCTAACTTTTTAACCCTGAGCTTAATCGCGATCAAAAAAGAGTCAAGTTATCATTAATATTATTATTATTCCCGGGCATGCATATGCTTTTTTTCAAAGTATTAATGCACTTTGTAGTTCATGATTTCTCGGAAGTATATTTATTATCCACATTAGTATATCTAGAAAGGAAATTCAAATTTGACCTTAGAAACTGACGGGGTTCGTGTAAACCCTCGGTCACGTATTACTTCCGAGCATCGAGTCAATAGACAAATTAAATAATATAATTTTGTATAGTGATGTCGTTTAATGTTTGAATGAATGACAAATCCATAAACAAATGTATGAGTTTCAGGATAGCGAAACAAAAAGGATATCATATTTTCAGAAAAGTTGATTAATTTTATCATAAAAAAAAAAGCAAAAGAAAACAATACAAATATTGAATTTAACTTGCGAGTATCGATAGATCTATCCTCTTTGATTTACGTGACTTGCATTTTAATTTTGTTTAAATATTCAAGCAGCGGGTAACTTAATTTCCGGCCATTCTTGGCGGTGGATCCGATAACCGCATTATCGTTTGCACGAAGAGCGGATGAGCTCGAGTGCACGATATCGTTTAAAAGTTTTATGTATGCTTTAATTTTAATTTATCATCTATCATAAAATATTCGATCTTTTACGCAAAAGTTTGGCGGGGATGTAATAAAGGTGGACCAAAGTTACAATAAATTAATCATACATTTGTAATTGAAGGAGGCGTTGATAAATATACCCATTACTTTTGTCATTGTTAATTAAAAATAACTTAATTACAAGGATTAAACTTTCAATGTGTAAAATAATGAAAATTCATTTAACCACTTCAATTGTAATTTATCATTAATAAGTTAATCTTATGATCAATACAATTGTAACTACTGTACAATTGATCCCACAGGTACGCGCTCCCTTGTTGCAGCTTCCACTCGCTCTCGCACTCGCAATAATTTTCTGCACAATTCCTCGTTTTTACCTTAGGATATACCTATACATATGTACTTAACATTGCGAGTGCCTTGATGCATATACTCGAAACAGACAACACATCCCGCGCGCGCCCAAAACGAGGACTCGCGGTGCAGTTGAAAAGGCCTGGGGTGGCTCTCTCCACGCTCTACTCGGCATAACCCGACGCATCGCGAGGATTGACGTCATAGCCACCTCTTGACCTGCCGCTCTGCCACACACACGCGCGCGCGCTGCTGGTGATATGGCGATGGTGCGATGCAGGTTGGCTCTCGAAAGAGCTATAGGAAAAGGATCCGTGGGAGGAAAATCGCCCCTTCTTTAGGGCCGTGGGAGGGAGGGAGTGCTATTTTTCTCTCGTGCACTGAATTTTTCGCGCGCGCGGTCGTGCAGACGACTTTTTTTTTTTTTTTTCTTATTTCCCTCTATCCTCCTTTTATCCTTGTGTGCCCGTATTTTTGAGTTGTTTGATCCGCACCCCCATTTTTTTTTTTTTTTTTTTTTTTTTTTCGTTTGTTTGACGATGGAATGGGGTTGTCTTATTTTTTCTTCTGGCTTCAACTTTACGACGATATTCCCTTTCTGCGAGTACCAAAAGTCTAAAGGAACTGGTGCCCCTCGATTTTACCGAAATAAGTAATGAAAATGTCGGCCGAACAATATCCTTGTTATTTTTACAAGCTATTTTGTACGATGATGTACCAATTGCCTATGTCGGAATATCATTTTGTCTGAAAAAAAAAAAATTTGCCATCTAGAGACAACTTTGCTGTAACTCGACATTATTATTGACCAAACTTCAAGCTTTCTTCTTCTCGAATAACTCCCGACGCGTATACTCTCGTCGGCCATTTATGCACCACCCTTTTTTTCATCCATTCGAATTCGAGTTAGTGAGTACCCTTGTTGACCTGTAAATTGCCACCGGAGTATCGAAATAAATCGCCTACTTTGTTCTTCCAATCATGAGCTAACGTGTACATGTTTGTATATGAAATAAGAACTCCCGTACCTTAGGACAGAGCTCCGACGTTGTACCGCAGACTTGCCCGATTTCGATGTTCAACTTTCTTTCTTTCCTTCTTTAATTTATACGTATGCTTTTATTTTTTAATTTTTTAATTCAAACAATGATCACCCCTTACACTTGTAGGGTAGCAGTGCAATAACAATCAGGATTTCCTTGTTTATGCAATGCATATCGTCTGTGCACGCGTGTACTTGTAAACTGCATTGTTTGAACAATATCGGCATCGCTCGACGCGTTATTTCATTGATTTTTAAGCAAAGATTTGAAACTAAAAGCAATTGAATTGAACAAATTGCACACTGCTCTCAATCGCGTCAAGTCCCATATTTTATTTGTTTCACCCAACAATGGATCGCTCGTCATTGTTTATTGTGTTATATTACAGGGAAGAAGGTTAAATCGACTTTAATGACAATTGTTAATACAAAAGTACTCTGCGCGACACGATTCTAAAGCTATACGTCACAAGCATTTGGTCGATTCGAAAGAATGAATTTCTTGCGACTCAATTACGCGTACGTCACGAAAGGTTTTTTTTTTTTTTTTTTTTTTCCTCCCATATTTGCATACAATATACGTATACGAAAAGTGCACTTTTGCGTACAATTTGTTAAGGCTTTGATTTCGAACGATTGTTTAGTGGAACTCAAGAAAAAAAAACTGATGTTTTAAAGCAATCCTCAACTTCTTCCAAAAAGCGCGATTGTGGCAAAAAAAGATTTTTTTTTTTTTTCTGCANAAAAAAAAAAAAAAAAAAAAAAAAAAAAAAAAAAAAAAAAAAAAAAAAGAAAATAATTGCGTGCCAACATATTATATAGGAGAGAAACATTTTTACTCTAAAAATTATACAGTTCTGTATCTCGTGTGATGAAAATAGTATTTTCAGGGTGAAACAAATCAACTACACATCCACGTGCACGCGCGAGAGCGTTTAAAAGGGGAAAAGTGTCCGTCTGACCGTACGTTGAGCTATACTACTCGAGCGTAAGAATTGAAGGTGGCGGGGGGAGGGGTTGGAAAGAAATAAGGAAAAAGAAGAAATACTGACTTGTAACTCGTGGGCCCTCTCGTTGGTGATGAGTTCCTTGAGGTGCTGGAAGCTACCCGCTTGGGGTGTCACGGAGCCACCACCGCCGACTCGGTAGGTCTGCCGGTTCCGAGGCGGGTGCCGGTTGACGTAGCCGTAGACCTTGATGAAGTTCTCGAACGCCTTGGATCTGTCGTTCCCGTTGCGGGGCCTACTGCCAGCCGGCATTTTGTGCATGATTTTCCCGTATATCGGTGCCCCGCTCGAACGACTGCGCGCTACGTAATCCTCTGTCGGACATGACTCGTGGTTAATGGAGTTTGTGCAAAGCACTTTTTTTTCTTTCTTTTTTGGCCAATGTATACGCACTTTTCAGATTTTTGTTCGGGGTAAAGAGAACCATACGCCATACGTGGGCGCACAGCGAGTAGGGCACGCGGGTGACGGTGTGGTATTTAATGTACTGAAACCTGGACTCGAGAGGCGTTGCAAATTATCATCATGTGCGTCCGTGCATGATTCAATTTGACAAATAAAAAATCTCCCTGGGAAAAGCACTTGCTCTCAAAAACAAGTGTTACCCTCCTTTCGATTAAAACCACGTACTTGCGCAAAGTAGGACAGAGCACGTCAATCTAAAGAGGGACCGATGGTTCCGTCTCGAGTCGAGAGAAGAAGCAAACAAACGCGCACGCGAGAATATCGAAGAGCACGTCACTTGGCCCAGGAGGGGGGGGGGTGATACAATAACGTTGTCTATGATGCGCCTTGGCGTGCCGTAACGAAACAATGCACCAGCATATCACAATGGAATCAAGTGCTCGGTCGTCTCTTAGCGCGGACGATTGTCCCGATAACCCCTCGCTCCGAGCGACGATCGATCGTTACAGTTCTACAGTGACACTTGCGAACACCTATACTTTTTACACTGCGTGTTTTTTTTTTTTTTTTTTTAGCTCGAAGAAAAAAAAAAAAAAAAAAAAAAAAAACTATAGCTCACCAGAGTAAGACGGCGATCGGCTGGGGTAGGCCTCCCAGACGTTGTAGGAGAAAGGGTCCCGGTACACGGGGAGCTCGTTGGTGCTCTCGGCAGCGCGGGACTGGCGCTTGCTGTAGCGCCACATGGCCCGCAGCTCCTCGCAGGTAGGCTCGGCTACTGTCGAGGCGCGCTTGCTGCCAAACAATTGTCCCGGCCCGGCTACGGCTGGCTGTGGCTGCTGCGGTTGTCTGCTCGCTGATACGGGCCTCTGACCGGCGAACGGGTTGTTCAGGTACTGGGAACCTGCCAGCAGGAACGTCGTTTGCAAGAGAACCAGGCTCGCTGCTACGTTCATCCTCTGCAATAATCGTTGTTGGTTAGAGTGATTTTTTAAATTCCTTTTTTTTTTGTTTTTTTGCGAGATGTTCAAGTAATTTGGGGACCATATGGGTATACAATTTTTGCTAGTAATGAGCAGCCGTGACAATATTACCATTGGTGGAATCAGTCTTCTTACGGTGCGAGTTTGGATGATCTAACGATTACCGAGAGTTCGAGATACCTCGGGGAGGATATGCTCGCTCGCTCGCTCGCTGAAACACAGTAACAAAGATGTAACTCGTTAAAACAAGTTAATTATCTGTTTATTTAATTATTCAAGTGCTCGTATTGGCCCGCGCGCGTGCGTGATAAAACAATCAGGGAATCCATCGATTCGAGTCAAACGTTTGCAACGAGGTTGCGCTTGTAATTTGCGTATAGGCGAAAGCTCGGCAACTGCCACGATGGTAATTTACAGTGCTGTGATTTCCAAGAGCCATTGGCCGATTGCTCGGACAACGTTTGAGCCCACGGGAGCGAGTGAAGGACGCTCGTCGCTTCCGCTCCAGCCGGCAAGTAGTAAGAGTCAGCTTTCGGTCAGACCGATGGTTCACAATCTGAATTTAGTTAACCGATGGTCCCTTTCAATCTAACTGTCTCGTTGTTTGAAATGTAAACAATTGTTTTCTAAAGAAACATAGGGAAAACGGACTAGTACCTATTTATAAATTACGCAGTATGGCGCGTAAAATTGTAAAATTAATAATCCGCGGAGAACGAGAAGATGAAAGGGAGAGCAGAAGTAAGCGGACACATTAATCTTGATTAGAATGCCTGGCTGATTCACGAGCGAGGTTTGAAGCTCTTGGGGTTACGTCCCTCCGGCTGTGCCTGTAATTAAAACTGCGCGCACGGGAAATTCTGACTAAAGAAGCAGTTTCCCTTTCCACTGGAGTGGTGTGTGGAAGGAGCGAGGGAGGAAGGGAGTACGGTGCTCTACAGTTGCTCGTCTGTGGTATCTCATTGAAAGTCGAAAAGGCGATTTGCTTTGAAAAAAAAAAAAAAAAAAAAAAACATTTCCCTACTTGAAAAACGAATGTTTCTCTTCGTGCGTTTGGTGTAAAATCAATTGTGTTCCACAGGAGCCCAATACCTATTACCTATGACGGCTCCATACGGTGCGCAATGATAAGCATTGTCCCGTGACATCTTTTGGTTTCTGTTGCAACAAAACGAATTCGTGGAATATATTTTCATCCGAACAAAAAGCACGACACCCTTGGAGGCTGTACGTGCGCCCGATTGTTGAAAAGGCAGCAGCGTCGTCGCGTCCCTTTGTGCTTTGTCATCTTTGTACTGCTGTCGATGAAATGTAATTAATCGCACAAAACATTGAAAAACAGATACTCGTCTCACCATCAATGATTTTATTGAAACATGTCTCGGCGCTTTTCATTGAGAAAGTGCAACTTTTTACAAGTTACAATCGGTGATTGTTTCTTTTCCATACACCGTCCATACTAATCATCACGGTACAGATGTATCCGTGTGTGGTCAAGTCACAATACTTGAACGCAGGAGCACCGAGTGTCTATGAAAATTCACGAGTTTCGATTTATTTCAGCACTCTGAAAGAAAAACACGAAAATCCCCCCCCCCCTCTCCTAGCTTCAACTATACGAAGCCAGCGTATCTATAATGAAAATCAAAGACCGCGTGTAACTCAATTAACCTCGACCTCGGGATCGAAGCCTTCATTTCCCGCGTTCCCATGAAAAAACCTCGCTCAGGGCACTTTCTTCGAGCGATAAATCGTCCGAGTCTTCCTCGCCGTACCGCGCTTTGCCCGCACCATTAGCATAGCCAAAGTCAACATTCGAGATGATTAAGGCGACGGGGTGCACGAGCATGAAACACCGAGTCACGTCCAGTGAGAATCAATCGCGATGTAAAATTTACGTGCCCTCGGGGCTGGTTCTCGCGTGACGATCTACTTTTTCACCGAGACGCGCCTGCAGGAGGAGGAGGAGCTCCCATGCATCATCGAGTCTCACTTGCCCCGAGGTGGTAGCGATGTATGTACATGCATATCTGCATCCATCAAAATATCCTATTTTCGAAAAATTCTCTGGTCATCCATTCCGGCGATGAGTTGTCCACTACAACACCTGTACGGGCTACCTGATTCACACTCAGTGAGTAACAACCAACTATGATATGGTTGTTGGGTTACTTCCTTGCTGGTTGTTTACTAAAATTAAAGTACTCTGGTGATGAGTCGAAGCACGCAACGTATCCCCTAAACACGAGCCATAGAGAAAGAAAAATGGGACAAAAAATCGTAATGAACGTGCGATCGATCGAGAAAACAATGCTCACGAAGACAAATGATGTTTACGCCCAAGCTTGCCCGAAGCACTGGTACACATCATTATCTTCGTTGTATACCGGCCCGTACACGCGCTCAAAGTGGATTTGAATATAAAGACGGGGATGGGAAGGGGGGAGGGTGAAATCGAACCCACTCTCGTGCTACTACTGATGGGTGTACACAGCTCGGCACGGGGAATCGAGTGCTTCCCAAGAACGCCAATATCCATGAATGCGTCTGTTTACAAATTAAAGGGGATGAGAAGTGTCTGGGGGTACGTGACGAACTCGCGAGTCACACAAGCTATGCATTTTTTCATACATAATTTTAAGCTTCCCAGAGAGAGAGAGAGCGATACGATACAACCAAAGTTCAGGGTCAACGCGACCGATGCTACGTTGGATCAATGGGCTAATATGGATAGTCGATCCGGCAGAAAGTGTAAACAATGCCCTGTTAACTTTATGATTCTTGTCACGACAACAATAGACTTTAAAGGGTACTTAAATCTTTTTTTTTCTTCTTTTTCTTCTTTCAAAATCACTTGATTCTTTGACGGAGGGTGATTTTTTTCAAATATGGATGTATGATTTGCGACGAACGATGTGGCACGTGATTCTTATGTGAACGGCGTTGTACACTTACCATCGATCGAGAATGTCACGAACAAACAATCGCTCGTATAAGATCGTTTTCACGTCTACGGTCGTAAAAAGCAAAGTAACAAGCCCCACCGCTGTGATGTACATCACACCGTTTTTTGGTACGACGATATAAAGTCACGCGCGTGTATAGACATGGACACAGTTGACACGTGCCAGTGCACGACCCCGTGGGACAAGTAGTGCTCTTAATTTATGTACCTACGACGAGCCAAGGCAATCAACGATTTGATTTTCAATCGAATCGATAGCTCTGCGTCGGATACTGAGTTGTTTTGTACGTAGTTGGGGGTATATCTGGATTGTGAGGTACAAACTTAGTAATTTTATAAGCAAATATAGGTGGGCAATGGTGGTTTTTGACTCGCGCTGTGGCCTCAAATTCATTGCGAAATATTTCAGCGTTACTCCCAATTTCAAAGGATTCTCGAGTACTAAATTATGGTTGGAGTGCAAGGGGCACCATTAGAATCAGCTTGATTGTGGGAGATCTCGTAATAGTGCTCTCATTAAAGGACGGCATTCGTCTTTCGAAGAAAATGTTATAGCAGGTAGATATTTTTTATTTATTTTTTTTTTCTATGTACTACGAAGAATTCATTCGTCGTACTTTTAAAATATGATCGAAATTAAAATTTTTTCCTTTCAGGAAATTCATAAGTTTTATCGAAAGATCTTTCATTTTTTAAATTTTTTTCCCTTTTTACTCTTCAAAGTCAAAGACACCTCGACTTTTGATGGATCAGGTATATCGAGCCCTTGCAAAAGGAAAATCCACAAGTTTTCAAGGATTCTATATGAAATACCTCGGAAGAGCTTTGACGGCAGAAACTTTGACATCGAGCTCTCTTGAGGAAAACTGCGAAAACCATTTAAGGCTTCGGGGCAATAGGGGCTCGAAGAATTTATTATTATTATTATTTTTTTTTTTTATCAACACGAAAGTTAACACTCCCCAATGTTATGAGTTTTTGAAATAATTGAAAAAAAAAAAAAGAAAAACAGTTACGTAAAAATGATTTCCTTCGTAATGACAGGTGTATACAAAGTTGAATGGTCGAGTTGCAAGCACCGACACTTCTTTGAACGTGCGCTTGAAGAGCACAAACAAAAACTTTGTATCGTGGCGAGTAGGTATAAAAAAAAGGAAAAGGAAAAAATAAAACGGAGCATTTGCTGAACTCGAGTCGGGCAATCGTACAAATTAAAATCGGAAAAACAATTTGCCACGAACGAGGATGAGGGGAGGTTGTAGTTATGAAACAATAGCTCCGCCTCGCCGTAGTACAGCCTTGGGGCGTTTGAATGGCTTTGTATTATGCGGAGGCGCTGAGAAACGAAACAATAGATGATGGTCTTTTGCGCGTGCAGAGCGCCCTTTTCAGTGCACCCACGAGGTGAGAAAAAAAAAAAAAAAAAAAAAAAAAAAAAAAACAACATTTAGGTATACAGAGGAAACATACTCGATGCCGTACATCGATGTGCATACAAGCCATCCATTCGAAGGTGGCGCAGCTAAATCGTTACCGATGAAAGTAAAAAAATTCTCTAGTTTGAAAAAAGAGAAAAGTATCCCCATGATTGCTTTGATTCGTGCGGTCGCATAGGACATGACATGGTATACTAAGTGTGTCGGACATCGGAGTGGTTCAAGATTAAGTGAAAAGAGGTGTACGTATGGCACCCGATAGAGTCGTCATTGGTGGCTGAAAGGTAGCGCGGATGATCCGTCAAAGAGACAGAAGCAGAAAAACCGGTCAGCAGGAAATGAGAAAATGGCGCGCGGTTGGTTCCGCAAAGGCGTGCCAGCGAGCCGGTACTGGATCCACGAGCAGTTCGCATCGTCGTCCGCTCGCTCTCTCCTACTCGTTCGTCTTACTCCGCTTCATCTGATTTTTGAGGAAACCCTGATGGCCGCTCTCCCGCGCCATTTCTTTTTTATCGGAAAACGCTCGAGGTACGTAAATACATATATAGCGAACGGTTGTGCACGCGTCAAGTTTCGGCCTTACGCGGTAAACTCAATCTCAAGTTTGGCGAATTTTCCCTGGGGAGAACAAAAAAAAAAAAAAAAAAAAAAAAAAAAAAAAAAAAAAAACGCGCCAACCCGAGATCAGCTCCGTACACGGCATCAAACTTTTATCTCTCGCGAGAATATTCGTCTTCCCGCCTACGATTTTTCCGAGGCAAAAGCACCGGGGGAATTCCTCGCAACCCGGCACGTATGCCTTTTACTTTTTTTTTGTCCTTTCCTCCTGAAGAGCCGAGTCAACCGAGCCCTCCGGCATTTTCCATAGGTATATACCGACACGTGTAGCGACGATGGAGCGCGTAACTGCATTTTCCGAGTCTGCTCGGGCACGCGTGTGGATCCTCGTTCGCTCGCATTATTGGCTTCGCAAAGGCTCCGCACACGCGGAGCAACTATGGCACGCTTGTGCGCGCACAAGAGCCGCCTGTTGGATGATTCGATTTTCGTGCGATATATCCGGGGCTTATGATGTACCCTTGCGGTCGTGGCTTCGCGCGTGCACGCGATAAAAATAGTCTTTGAGGACGTACCGTGAACCTTTACGTCTGCGTGGCTAGAGATTTTCCGATGGATTCATCGATAGAACAAGTTTCAGGAGACCATGGCAAATAGCTTGATTTCGTTGGGAGGAGGAAGAAAAAAAAAAAAAAAAAGTGTCAGTGAACGGTATCAATGCTTGGTCAGGCGTAGTAAATATTTATGTTGCTAAAGAAAGAACTTTGCTCTTGAAAATATATCGTTTCAAGGATTGGTCGATGGGTGATTGTTTACTTTGATGGTCCGTTTATCTTTTTACTCGACACTCGTCAAATATGGGAACTCTTTTTTCTACATGGACCACATCACCTCGTGTACGTGTATTCCGAAATAACATCCAATCGATCAATCAATCCATGTGTACGCATATAATGTTGATTTTTTTTCCTTTGTTTGATCAAACAGAACTTGTCCGATTTATAATGTAAATCTTTATTAGATCACTTTTTTTGTACCTCTAGCTTCAAAAAAGCTTCTTGATTTTTGGGCCAGGTCAATTTTTGCTCTTGTAAATCCAGAAAAGTTTGATGGGGGAAATACATATGCACCCGGAACATGTAAAAGTACTTCTAGAATTGCAAATACAATAACGATTCACCACATATAACTGCATTAAAATGAAAAGTGAGTAAGTACACATTGATATAAAAAAAAAATGCTTTGCACGCGTAATTGTAATAACTCACGCGAATCAAAGGCCCATTTGGCCGGTATAAGTTATTCACCAAGCGTCCCGTCGTCCAACAACAAAAACGGCAGTTGTGTTGTAGGAAAAGAAAAAAAAAAAAAAAAACCATGAGGCACTCGAGAGAGGCTGATGTTTTGTGCGACACGCGCGAAGAAAACAGAGGGTGCAAAAGACGTGGTGCAGGAGAAGGGGGGGGGGAGAGGATAGTACAGCCGCAGCTGTTGTCGGATGTGCTTAGCATGATATTTCCACATATGTGCCGTATGCGCGCGTATTTTATTATTGCGGTGATAAAAAGAAGCTGTTGTCGGGAGGAGACGTGTGGGTTTTGTTCATGCTGACGATACTCGCATGTACGTGTGAAATTTCCACCACAGAAAGTCCCCTTTTTGGGGTACAATTCACCTTTGTGCAAAATTTTTTCGTAACAAAAGTGTCAACACCTTTTTAAATCCTTTTCCTACCCTTGATACTCGACGTCAATTTGTACCACGAGCTTTCCATTTGCGAGGGAAACGTTTTCTCGTATCGTCCTTTTCGCACCGAAAAAACACACGGTCCAACTTTTTTCGACTACTCACCCGTCATGAACAACGTGGGTAACGTAGTTACGTATACAACGATTTCATGTACATAATAATTAGAGTAGCGGCATCGTGAAAGCTGCTACTTGGAGCTCTTGGCAAACTTGTAACATTATCAAGCACAAGCCCTGTCTTGCAAACTCGCGATGATGGATTGTGCGACCCACTGGCTCCTATCGTGCTCCCGTGGTCCATTAGTCTGGAAAAAGTGGGTAATCCGCTCGGCAACTTTACGATGGTTACGGATCAACCGCCAAACGGCCTTCCTCCACTTCGCTCCTCTATCATATTGCCTCTGGACGCGAATCGTAAACTGCAGGCCGATCCCGACCACGTCATCCGTTCGGTCGATTGTGATTCTAATGCCACTATCTACATTGTATGGACAAGGTAGCCTTGGGGAGGAAGAAGAAAGTGCGTATAAGCTCGACCGAGGACGAGGCCGCTATACGCGAGTTTCTCGATGCGACGGTACTCCGACTCGGTGCTGTGTTCCTTTTTTTACAGACTGCCTCACTTTAACGATATTTCAAAAAGCAAAGTTTTCTGTTTATTTATTTGGGAAACCACGAAATGACTGATGGAATATTATTGCGTATCTTTGGCTCTTACTTTCAATGCCATCCAAACAGGTCAATTGATTTTGGGACGGTTGCTTCGTCCAGCTCGACTGTACCAGTCGGGAGAGTCTGGCGTGCAATTTCCGGAGGCGCGTGTCGAGTCGTTAATAGCTTTCCGGCTGTCAAACTCCTCTTCTCCTCTTGCGCGCGAGCAAAGTTACGTCAGGATATTTGTCACTTTTGTCATCCTCCGAACTTTCTCTTTGCCGTTCATTAGGAAGATAAATGCTTCGGAGTTCTTCGATGTGACTTAATTTACCTTTTTTCTTAATTTTTTTTTCTTCTTCTTCTTTTTTTCATTCATTGTTTTTAATTAGACGATAGTGCATCAAAGTATGTCCTCGATGAAACCGAGTAAAGTGACATAAACATTGTTAATCAATATTTCAAAAAATCCGTCTTGTTGTGACATACTGTCGATGAAGATGCGCGCAAACTCGTGTTTCAAAATTAACTTCTATTTGCTCGAAAGTTGAGTACGTGATATGTTCGTTTCAAAGCTTTGAGCAAAATTTTAGGCAGATTAAATAATTCAGTTTGCAAGTATCTAAAAATCGGGAACAATCACTGACATTAAGTTCAAACGTCAAAAGTTCAATGGCCACGGCCGTCGATCGGAGACTTTGGTGACATGTTATTACCAAAATCGATGCGATAAAATCACTTAGAGTGGTGCGATAAAAGTAACACGTGAGACAAAAATGTATCTCTGACAGCAGGAAAGTCAATAAACCGTCGGGTATTGAAAAACAATATTCTGTCTGACCAAACTCGGTCTGTACTACTGAAACGTGATAAATTTTTTTTTTTTTTTTACTTTATTGTAGAAACGCTACAAGATATGAATGATTTACTTGAACGAGCATCAATCTCTTGAAAAATTATTCACACGCAATGGATAATTCCTCGACGAGCACACGTAACAAATTAGCGTATGTAGAGAAACTCCAGAGGAAAATTTCACTCCAGTGCTGCATGTGCACCAAACATGATAACTGCAACAATACACGTCCTGTATGATACACACCTTGCAATGACGTACGTGACACATAACACACGTCAATTTTTTTTTTGGTACTACAGGAGAAGCCGCCAAGCGCATCTATATAAGGTACAATAGATCTACAGCGAGAAAAGATTGATACACACCACCCAACCAGCACGGGCACGTGTATAGGCTGCGTGGTATAGGTAATAAATAATCGATAGCCACCCGAGTAGGTATAGAACACGTGACACGTGAGCCATAGCCGATAAAAAGGATGAGCGGGAGCGTGTAACATAGGCAAAAAGAGTGAGCCTGTCAGCGGCACATCGACACAGCCGACAGCCACATACGCATACATATATGTATATATCCCACACGTGTGCGCGGGAAAATGGTGCCATGTATACTGAAACGAATTTGACGCGGCAATCGAGAGGGAGGGTTTTCGTCATCGCTCGACTCCAGATTGGAATTTCACTCGCCCACGCGCGGGTCAATCGATCCATCCATCCATCCATCCATCCATCTTCCGCCTTGCTTTCGTTAAATTTATCATCGATTCGAAGGCACTCGAACGCGCTTCATTGAGATGCGACAGACTGTGAATTTTCGCTCGCACTTGCTACCTATGTACGTGGGTTTTCATAAGTCCTGGCTTTCCGACGGTCTCCCGCGTTGCTGATCAACAAACATATAGTGAAAAACCGCCCACGCGAAACGAGCCCCTTTCCCTTGCCCTCCGAGCTGTGGGTTCAGAAAATCGAGTTTGCAAGATCCTTTTCTTTTCTCTTTTTTTTTTTTTTTTTTTTTTTTTTTTCCATGATCATAGTAATTGGCTCTTTGAACCAATTTTGCCGCTTTTAATCGAGTAGAAAATATTTTTTACCTTCCGTATAATAACGTTATCTTATATTTTTCTTTGTTAATCTCAACATCGATTTAATAGCATTATTCCTGCAACGCCAATGAAGCATCTAATTCGATTTATAACTGATGACAATGAGGGTTGCACTATATTATACTTTGGTCCGCCGTGCGTCAGAGAGAGTTTTTATCGGTCGCTTGTGTAAAAGTGACAACAATCGACCCACGATAATATTATTATCGATGAATATTTCTGTAACGAAAGCCGATGTAATTTTAAATTTTATAAAAAAAAAAAGAAAGCAATACTCCTCTGTTATCTTATTCATCGCGTCGCTCAATAATTTTTCTCCTTTCCTCCTCTCGCAATTTCCAGTCCAAAGATCTAAGGCTCGTCCCACCTGTCGGCGCCACGAAATTTATCCACCAAGTTAATTGCATTGGCCTCCTCGCGTTAAATAATACGACGATCGCACACGTGGGCAATTATTCTATAGTGTATATTACTTGCCCGTGAGCACTAGCCCGCGTAATTTCAACTGCTCACACGTGTGCGAATTTCGTAGGTATGTGGCGTTGTCACTGTTTACCTTCGGCTGACGCTACAGGAGAGTATATATATATATGTACATGTATTATGCATCAGAGTCGAGTAAGTGGCTTTTAATGGGACGTGCACGCGCGCGCGCCCTCCTAGGCTTGTTGTTATTTCAACCTGGTGAATTTAATTTGCGCGCGTTGGGAGAGTGTTAGTTAAGTTAGTTAGCTACGGAATCTGAGGTTGTTTGGTGAATTGCCGTTTCGAGTGCAATGCGAAGGCGAGAAGTGTTGTTGATGAGGGTAGGCGGGGGGAGGATTCTTTTTTTTTTTTTTTTTTTTTTTTTTTTTTTTTTTTTTTTTTTTTTTTTTTTTTTTTT
>NW_019379518.1:443826-492760 GCF_000648655.2 Copidosoma floridanum | reverse complement strand
ATATATATATATACTTACTTGCTTGTTGTGCTTTTCTTTCAACGTTTGCCAAGCTGCCTTTCCAAGTGAGCTCGCCAGCTTTAAGTGGCGCGAACAAATTGCATGCTCTCCCGCATCAATCGACGAATCGAGTGCAAGCTTTTTGTTTTTCCTTGCTCGTAGCCGAGAGAACAGCGCTGAAAAATGGTTTCTGGGCTTTTTTTTTTTTTTTTTTTTTTTATCTTGTTCGCTACAAGTATATCAAATGGATGCCAAAAATTGTTCGCTGATTTCTTTGACTTTGCACGACGTCATGAGTTTGGGCATAATTATATAATTACAATGGGGTTTTCTTCACGCAGAGTTTCAGTTTTTTTCAATACCAGTCATTGGAAGGTGAACAAACTTTTTATGCTAATACAATTCTAATTTATATACTCGACATTTTTTTTGTAATCGCTAACAAGTTCTTTAAATACTTGATGAAATTTGTTTTGAAACGTCGAAAAAATGATGTAGAATAGTTTATAATTTTTTTTATTGAATTTTTATGTGTATTGCACCTACAACACGCGGAAGATGAAACTTGCAGATTCAAAAAAGTACAATTCTCTCCACGCATAGAGTTTGTAAACCATTAGGTATACCTTAATTTTTTTTCTCATTTTAAAAATAATTCAAGAGTCTAGGCCATTAAAGTTTGTTTGTAATACGCCAGTTGCACAAGTACGAAACACTTAAGCGGCTTACACTTAGCCTACATATTAACAACTAAGTCCTGGATTAATGCACGGAGGCTTTCAAATGCAAAAGTACAATAAATAAAAAGCAATACTTTCATAATTTTACCATGGATTATTTTCTTATTTTATTTTATTATTTTTTTTTTAACTCTAGATATTTCATAAAAATAGCAATGAAAACTCTTCCCACCGACCTTATAACTTTTGAATAAAGTTCAGATCCAATCACCAATCGTAAATAAAAAATTAGTCCCTGCAGGGGACAAAAGTTTTGCGATCCACGTAAAAGCAAAGTGCGAGAGATTTTTCCGACAAGTCGAAGAAGATTCATTCAACAAGTCAAACTCATCATAAAATTTCCAAACGAGCCAAAGTTTGAATAGTTTTCTTATTTGAGTTTTTCGTCTTCGTAAATTACAGCGATTCCAAGTTGATATTGATTCTGGAGTCGAGCTTGCGATCGGTACGTCACACCTACATACACGTGACCTTTGAAATTAATCAAATTTTCCCAGTCCCAAATTATTTGCCGTCCAACGGAACATTTGAATGACGAAATTCAATAGCTAATCTGATATTGCTTTCAAAGTCCTCACGCGCGCTCTTTCCGATGAATATAAATAAATCACCAAAATACGAGCTCGTGTGTAAGTCCGGGGAAAAAAAAATCGATTGCAGCCTTGCAAATTTCGTAGAAAATTCATTCGGTCCCCTTCCTCGAACTTTGCCGATCCCTGTCATCCACCCGACCCCCTTCCACCCTCCCAAAAAAAAAGGGTGACGCCACAAGTTGGTAGTACAAAAAAAGGCGGAAAACACACACGAGGGAGGTCGTATATGTATCAGACGAGAGTCCAAATTCGAACTCACCGCAGACTCGTCGAAGCACGTGTCGCGCTCAGTCTGACCCTCGTCAGATGTGCGGAGGGATACTCTTTTACAGACGGGAGGAAAACCCTCTCGTATCGATGTCAGTGCTCTCGAACAGAGTGACTGGGGGGCAGGGGCTCGAGTGACGCAATGAGGAACAAAAAAAAAAAAAAAAAAAAAAAGAACAAAAAAGTCCCAAGTACATGGGCTTACAAAGTATCTGTGCAGTATATATATATAACGTATTTGGACGAACGGGACTTTAGTCCGGAAGAACTCTATCGGAGCTGCGGGTACGACGATCGATAGCCGATCAATAACAACCGAGATTGCGTATCCACAGTTTCAGCACTGTAATGTAGATTTTTTCATCGTCTCTTGAATTTGTTTTAGTACCCCCGATGCAAACGAAACGTGCGAAACCATACGCTTTCGGGGGTTACGAAAACGTCTACCTCTTACGTATGGCGAAAGCTGTTTGTAGGAGCTTTCGAGGCTTTCCGTACACTCATGTGTAATGTATATTATATCGTATTGAGTTTGCCTCGACGCGGTTGTGGGCTAATCCTTCAAGCGCGTCCATCACCGTTGATTCACGCGTAGGGCCAACCGAGCCCGCTGATTGATCGAGGACTACACATATAGAGGGTTTGCGTAACATGAACCGATTTTTATCGCGGTACAGCATGTAATTATATCGATGCTAATTTTTTTTTTCTTTTTTTATGGAGCGACGAACACACGTGGGACTTTTTTTTTTTTTTCGTTTATTCAGTAAACAAAGAGCTAGGGCGGGTGGCTCCATTAGCCCGAAATTGACGTATTCGCGACACCCTTCGGGGAATAGGAGACCTCAGTGTCGGTTATCGGGGGTACGTGATGTATTGGGCGTATACACGTAATGGTCATTTGGATCGACCGTATACAATACCGTAGTCGATAAATAATGTAACGTATAATCGAGCCAACGAGTAAATTGCTCCAATTGCAGTGTAGGTGTACATACGAGATTATTGAGGGTTACCGTAAAATTTTAAAACTTGGTTATTGGCAAATTTATCTCTTTGCTAATTTCAACATTGACTCTCGGGTTATCCGATCACTNAAAAAAGAAAGAAAAAAGAAAAAAGCAGAGATATATGCCCCCGTCTTTTAGTGAACTTTCCAGCCGCGGCGACTCGTATAGGAAAGCGCGCATGGACTACACTGCAAGCTCCTCGGCGCAAGCACAACTGCTCTCGACTTGGCCAGCGTATATATTACGACGGCTATATATAATTGCCAAATGTTTGCAGCGTATACATGATGGACATACATCACTGTTTAGCAGAGAGAGAGAGCCCCATATCAGGAGCCTCCCTCTTGAAGTTACGGGTCTCACTGGCGATACACGTACATATATGTACATACACATATATACGTAGAAAATGCATGATTCGTCGGGCGAGCGAGCTTTTCGGAGCTTTGCGCGCATCAACGGTGCTACGGCTCTTCCCTTTCGGCGATTGCACGCGCCCTCGATACATATATGCTCATACTATATTTACAGATTTATCGGAGGAGATTGGCCACATCCACTGCTTATGAGTACATAATATATAATATGGTGCAGTTACTGCAGTAGTAGTAGTAGTAGTAGTGGTGCAATGATAATTATGTGCAACTCCAAGTGACTGGGAGAGCTTTGCGTTGTTGTGTGGTATTTGAAACAACTCATGGCGACGCGGATTGCTTCGACAAGTTATTGCTGCGAGGGTGTGCGCGACACGTGTGCTCTAATTAGATATGTTTGGGAAGCTTGGTCGAACATAGCTATAGGATTTTTTTTTTTTTTTTTTTTCCTAATTTCACTGTATAGTTATGTCGAGCGTCCAATGTTGAAACTGAGAATTATTACCAATAACAAATGCTTTTTTTTTTCTTTCCTTATTTTTCCCAAGCCATGGCCACTTATTTACGAGATTTTATTTTCGATTCGAGTGAAATGTTTCATTTCTTTTTTCTTTTTTTTTTATCTGCTACCCTACGTTTCACCGTTGACATTATGAAACGTCAAACGTGGATGTGCACGCGATGGGGAGGGGAGAAAAAAATGAAGGCAGATTAACGTTGAATCTCCGTATGTCTCTTTGAAATTCTGAAGCAATAGAATACACGTCACTGCGGATGATGCGAATTCATTGTACGAGTAGAGAATTTTTTTTTTTTTTTTCAATATACCTATACTTGCGAGTATTCATTTTACGAAGGATATTTTACGACGCAAAAGGATTACGTCCGATGTTGGGCAAAACTGCGCAATTTTTACCGCGGATGACAACTAATATTTTTTGGAGTACGTATTGATCTGTACTTGGAAAATTAAATCTGTAATTACAATTTTTTTTTTCTTCTTTTACATCTCTCATATTAATTGGCTTAAGCGCAAAATATCAGCATGACGCCTTTATTTTTAATTTTTTAATTAAATCTGTATAAATTTAAAATGAAATTCATCAATTTTCTGCTTTAATCGTTCATTTGATTAATTTAATTTTTTAAATTCTTCTCATTTTTAGGAATATAACATTGTTATAACAGGTACTTTGGCATTAAAAAATTACCGAACTCGAAGTCCAGACAAAACAAAATACACATTATCTGTTCAATAAAAGCAAAGGTTGAACATTTTAATGATCGTATCAAAGAATTTTTCGTACACGTAATTTAATGTTCAAAATACTTTTTACAAATTTACGTGGCAAGCACACAGAGGAGGATGGGGTGAAAATTATTCCACGGCTACTAACACACCATACAACATTCATTTACAGCAAAAAAAAGGTCTAAAAAATTAGTTTTCAAGTAAACAAGGTTGAAGGAAGCTCGGCAACACGAATAATGCGATTTCCCATCTTTACTGTTTACCCTCCTTTGACGCGAATAAACAACGAAACGAGGTCGTTGTGCACAATTTTTGATCCATGTTACCAATCGACCTACAATGAAAATCAAATTTTGTATTCACACTTTGCAATTATAAGTGACTTTAGCATGTTTTTCTTTTACGGAGACCCTAATTGTGTTTTATCATCACAGCTATAATATTTATTTTGAGTTTAAAAGCTCGACCACCCCGCGATGGATGCATTCACAATTATTACCGATTTTCAGAGTATGAACCAGGTGATGGGGCGCCGGTAAATTTCACTTTGATAAAAGCTCACACGAGTTGTTTGGCAAACAAAAACCAATGACGATTGAAAACAGTGGCGCGTTACTGTTAAAACGTTATTCGTGAAATTTCACGGTAATTTTCCCCCGTTGATCGTATAATCATCCCATTGCGCCAACAAAAAGCTCGAGCTTTCAACGCTGAATTCTATGAATGAAAAAAAAAAGAAAAGAAATTAAAAAAAAACCCAGTCGAAAGCTCTCCAAAAAACGCACACACGTAGCAAACTAACCTGTGGTGCCAACGAGTACAGATGGACAGACGACGGATGGATGGTCGAACGGACGGGGTTTGATCCGTCGAGTCCGGAAACCGTGAAGCGACTGAAGCCGAGCCAATGGAAGCGAAGACGGCGAAGCGAGGGTCGGCCGCCGCCGCCACCACCGCCATCGTCGGGCGGCCTTTGGCAAAACCATGTATATATATATATATATATATATATGTTCGTGTACTCCTACTTAAAACTTGAAACAGAGAGACGTTGGTACAACACGCAGCTAACACTCACTTGCTCTCTTCTTCTTCTTCTTCTTCTTCTACGCCTTCGCCCACACCGCCTGCAAAGCTACTCGTGTGTTATACGTTTACATATATATATATATATATATATCGGGACTTTAGTCCGGAAGAACTCTATCGGAGCTGCGGGTACGACGATCGATAGCCGATCAATAACAACCGAGATTGCGTATCCACAGTTTCAGCACTGTAATGTAGATTTTTTCATCGTCTCTTGAATTTGTTTTAGTACCCCCGATGCAAACGAAACGTGCGAAACCATACGCTTTCGGGGGTTACGAAAACGTCTACCTCTTACGTATGGCGAAAGCTGTTTGTAGGAGCTTTCGAGGCTTTCCGTACACTCATGTGTAATGTATATTATATCGTATTGAGTTTGCCTCGACGCGGTTGTGGGCTAATCCTTCAAGCGCGTCCATCACCGTTGATTCACGCGTAGGGCCAACCGAGCCCGCTGATTGATCGAGGACTACACATATAGAGGGTTTGCGTAACATGAACCGATTTTTATCGCGGTACAGCATGTAATTATATCGATGCTAATTTTTTTTTTCTTTTTTTATGGAGCGACGAACACACGTGGGACTTTTTTTTTTTTTTCGTTTATTCAGTAAACAAAGAGCTAGGGCGGGTGGCTCCATTAGCCCGAAATTGACGTATTCGCGACACCCTTCGGGGAATAGGAGACCTCAGTGTCGGTTATCGGGGGTACGTGATGTATTGGGCGTATACACGTAATGGTCATTTGGATCGACCGTATACAATACCGTAGTCGATAAATAATGTAACGTATAATCGAGCCAACGAGTAAATTGCTCCAATTGCAGTGTAGGTGTACATACGAGATTATTGAGGGTTACCGTAAAATTTTAAAACTTGGTTATTGGCAAATTTATCTCTTTGCTAATTTCAACATTGACTCTCGGGTTATCCGATCACTTGGTAAACACTGGATTCAAAATTCTAGTACGTACTAGTAAACAACTTGAACGGACACGGAATACAGACCACTCGAGGATTTCGGTGATTTTGCAGGTGCTACAGTGCGATACGATACAGCCTAAAGGCCGAGGTTACTGCGGGGGGTGAGTTAACCCGCGGCAGCAAAGGACGCGTAAGTGCATATTATATTACGTAAGTAAACACGTGTGTGTATGTGCATGAAATATATGTCAGGGCGCGGCCTACTTTCTCGCGGTGTCTGTGTGACGCTCACGCTCTCTCTCTCTCTCTCTCTTCCATTCACTTTGTCGTTTTATACTATATTACATACCTATACGTAAAATCGTTCTGAGCTTGCAACTCTTGCGGGTTTCACTCGTACGCCGCACCACCTGTGTAATTTTGGAAATTGCATCAAAGACTTCTATATGTATACACATCCAAGTGGAACATGTGGTGATACGTATATATATGTATAACCATTAAAGTGACAACGTAACGTATAGCTTTATTAAAAATATCAAGTGGAATTTGCACATAATTAATTTTAAAATTTTACAACCATAATTAAAAAAAAGATCTAATCTCCATAAACACCCGCTCAACACGTTGCGATTCAGCTAAAATTACTAGATGTAAATACGCGAGACAGCAGACGTAGGTGTAAAGACGTATTCTCGCGTAGTTTTTAGGCTCTGTATATAAGGTATGGAATCACGCCGACGATCCACATTTAATCACATTTATCCTCTTTTTCTTTTGACACCGCCACACATATCGCGCTGTACTAATCGGTTCTGATCAGTCGGCGCGTGCTGGACGAAAATAAAAAAAAAGAAACACGTGCGCAACGACTCGTCATTTGCGTCAACCGGTGGGGAAAGGGGGAAGAAAGAAGAAGAAAAAAAAAGTTTACCAGGAAAATACATCGGTAAAAAGCTTAGCGAAGAACGAGGTACAGGCACGTTCGTTTTTCATCCGGCAAAAATGACCAACGTTTACCCGCGCACTGAAGAAGAAAAAAAAAAAAAAATTCTCTCACGCACATCCCAGCGTTTAAAGGTTTAATGGAAAGTTTTTTACTGCTCCTTTGTTCCGACGTGTTTCTCGGTTCGCAGGTATACGAGTGGCAGTACTGGGATTTTGGTTTTCTGGGTCATCGGAGGACTTATTTCACAACCTCGGTCTTTCTCCCAGCGAAATACTCGATTTTTTTTTTTTTTTTCCATTACGACGTTGAAACCAGCGCCCGAGTTTGTTTTCAGAGTTCCGCGAGCGATTCGACAGCTCCTCGCGAGATCTCGAAGAAATAAACTCCTCGACTTTAAACGAGTAGAATCAGGCTTTTTTTTTTTTTTTTTTTTTATTTAACNTTTTTTTTTTTTTTTTTTTTTTTTTTTTTTACTTACGTACAATGACGAGATGGAGAAAAAAAAAAGTCACGAGTAGACCAAACAAAATGCATCTTTTTGACGATGGACAGTGTACATGTATACACGCTAGAATCGTTTCTTTGTGTATACACGGACAACACAAGAGCCAGTACTTTCTCCTCTCCCCCGAAAAAAGTAATTTCATTTTTTCTCCCGTGTGTTCTCTCTCTCTCTCTCTCGAGTCGTATACATGTATATATACTTTAATCTCCCGCACAGCTCATTTTCCTCCTCTAACGGATGTACACCCGTGCCCATGTGTGCCCTAAAAAATTTTACGCTGTACACAAGTATCTCTATAGTATTACTCGGCCCTTTGCGATCTATGTTAGAAAAAAAGGTGCATTGTTTTACGTAAGAGTGAAACGTAGGTATATCCTATTTGCATAGCCGGGGCGCGCGACGTCACTTCATTCATGCGACGTAAGTGTAGGTATACACGGCTTGTTTTTTCCATCGATGTATATACATACAAGCCCCTGGGTTGTTCTCGTTACATAAAACACTTGTGTCAATGTAGAGATAAATATAGCGTGTGTACATCAATGGAATTTATGCGCAAAAAAGGGGACCACGTTTTAGCGGCCTTTTACTTGAATAGGATACACCGTGCAGTATATTTGGCAGCTCAGCTTTCCGCGGAAGAAGCTTTGCAACCGAGTTATACTTTTTTCCAACTCTTTTGCCATACCTATACGCCGACTTTTCCTCGAAAAACCGATCTTCCGGCTGGATGTTTACGCGC
The DNA here is from genome assembly GCF_000648655.2 of Copidosoma floridanum. The sequence continues at coordinate 484,315 of NW_019379518.1, read as the reverse complement.
GCTGTACGAAACGGCGTAAGGCTTCCGTATTGTTTTAACTGATTTGTTTTCTTGAAGAGCCATTTCAACGAGGTGGCTCGCTGTTTCGTCTTTGTAGCCTTGGATTTCTTTTTTTTCCTTTTTTTTTCTTCAATTCCGTCTGGATGTACCAACAATCAAATTGAGACACGAGTAATCGCGTGCGATATACTAACGGAAGAGCGTATAGCACTGGGTGTACGGTATTTCGCATTATCGTGTCACACAGCATATTACTCTAGTACATTATCAAGTAATCATTCGACATGAAATTTCACGTTCGGTTTTACAGTAAGGAAATAAGAGACACTGAAAAAAATCAATCCGTAGCGATCATACAAATTATTCAAATGCAATAAAAACCTCATTCTCCTTGGAAAAAAACATATTGTTTGTATGATTCAGTCAATTGATCGCACTATATCGATCGATTAGGTATGAAACATCGAGCTCGAGAAAGCTCTCGCCTTTTGAATCCCGAATCGACTTGATTTCACTCGACACCGGTATCATCAATAGCTTGAGCTTACATTGCGTGCATTATCCACAGGTTAATTCACGAGCCGGCACCACTCGTAAATGCTCACACAGACACGCGCTGACTGTTACCCCTTTTTGTATATCCATGCGTGCGTATAACGAGGGGGTACGGTAGGAAGGAAGCCAATCGCGGCGGAGCAGCTTACCCGATTACGACACGGCCGAGCGAGCATCGCGCACACACCGGCAAGTGCATACCTCGTGCAAAATTTACACTCGCTCCAACCGGTCCACTCGCCTTTCCAAACTTTTATTGCCCCTCCCCCCCCCCCCCACTTGGGTGTCAAGGAGGATCCGGGTTGTTCGTTGTCGCAACTGTTAATTGTAAATCAATGGCTTACCAACGACTCACTTGGCCAGTTGTATAATGCACACAACTAATAAACATTTCTCGTACATCGTTATGAGGATATTGAAAAAAAAAAAAAAAAAAAAAAGTAGAGTATCCTTAACAACTAAGTACTTATCTCGACTTCTTTCTCGTGCGAAATTTCGTCCGGAAAATTCGGAGGCGGAGACGCTGGAGGGACTCAATGGAGAAAGAGAAACTACGGGGGTGGCGAAATCGATCGCTGCGCTCTATTATATACATCACATGGTTGGCGACATTGCAGGTATTACCTACATGTATGTACTCTTTGAGAAATTTCTCGTCCCTTACCCAGAGAGCTTGCGGCCGCTCTCTGTAATTCTCATTGTTGAATCTATATAGGTTGACCCGACAATACGCCCCGTTTGGTCTCGCTGCTTTCTTACTTTGCCCCATCTCGGTACTTGATCGTTTGTTAATGGCAGAATTCACACAATACCTCGTACCCCGAGCTAAAGTGGTTCAAGAATGCTTGGTTAAAAAAAAATAAAAAAAAATAAAAATAAAACATATATATATATATACATTTGACAAGTCAGTTTCAAAGTTTTATCGGTCTACATTGTAACGCTTCATATTTTTAAAGCTTGGTTTTCCCGACTCCTACCAGCTTAGCTTTGACACATTGATTCTGCATGTAAGAGGTACCAGCATAAGGGAGGCCACTGCAGTCATTGCAACAAAAAAGAGAAGCGGATGGTAAAAAAAAAAATTGAAAATTTTGCCGATGTTTATGGGCACGGCTCAACGGAGAATGCGCGCGAGGGAAAAAAAATAACTGGGTCAAAAGTGCAACTGCTGTTTAACGCAACAATTTTCGACGATGTTCAGTACAATTCAGCGAATGACATGGGCCGCGCGGCTGTGCGCAGCTGCGAGGGATTTCGAAGGGTCGGGAATATACGGTGCATTTGGCTCGTCGGCAAATGTATGGTATATTTTACGGATGAGACCGATGTACGCCTCCGACGAATTGGTCTACTAGTTCAACGTCAGTTGAAATGTATTGTGAATTCGAGAAAAAAATAAAAATGGATTTACTACTAGCGGATTATTGAATTTAAAAGCTCTCACGACTGACCTTGCCTCGAAAGTAATAATGTTCTTTTGGGGCGTTTCCATCCAGCTTTCTCGTGAAGGAGGGGACACCTGTTTTCAATCGACGATTATACGACGTTCGATCAGAGCTTTCGAATCGGTTAGAACCCAAATGCTCCGAGCGTTGCAATTTAAAAACATGAATTTCAACTTTTGCGCGCAAATTGTAGAAATTTACGAGGAAAATTTTATTCACCGAATTGTCATGACGTAGAGGAAAATTGAAAAACAAATGTTGAAAATGAAAATTTCCGTCGGGTCAAAATGACTCGATTTTACAAGTGGCGAAAAATATATTTCATGAAATCGAAGAAGCAAATGAAAAAAGAAAAAAAAAAAAATTAAGAAAATCGCCTTATTCTTGTACAACTTTGCAAAAAAACTACGAGAAAATGTAACAAGTACGAATTGCAAGGAGAACGCGAGAGGTGGGTTTTTCGCACATTTGGTGCACAATACACACCGTCCCCAAATCAATGATGTAAAGAGTCACATCGGTATAGAAAAAGTCGTATTTTCCATACCTTCCTCTTCTTATCGCCTACCATATTTCATTTCACGTTCACGTAAGCAACAAAGCTCCCGCAAGGCTCTGCAATTCATCTTGGGCGCGTGTCTTTGCATGCACATCGAAATGTAAATTTCAACGTTCACATTGTGCATCTACAACTCTGGGCATGTATCTGTCAAACAAAAATCCCATACGTGCCGTGCATGCATGTGTATAACGTTGTGATCACTCGTACAAACTCGTATATACAACATAGCACTTTAAATGTAAGAGAGACTTACAGCTGACCAAAGATCGAACTCGTATTCTTATATTGGTGGAGTTAGTCGAGGCGTTCAATAGAAACAATAGCAAGGATCAAAAATAGCTCTCCTCGAATTCACTCCCTGAGGCAATCACTTCTATATAATTGGCTAACTATCCAGCATCGACCCGCCAATCAAGTTACTATTTCGAGAACCATAATATGTTCAAGATACAGATAAGTTGGTTAATCGAATCTCTTTTTTATGGAAAAAAAAAAAAAAAAAAAATGAAAACAATGAATCAATCAATGAAAAAAACACAAGACGTCAATGGTCCACTTAAATTGTTTCGTGGGAAATCCAAACAGCGCTTGCCACGATTCTCAATTAAATTCACCCCACCAGACTTTATCCAAACCCTTATACAGCACGCAAGTGGGTGCCCATAGATGTGGTGTATGTATTTGTTTATCCACGGGTAATGAAGTATAGTCTGATCGGGAAAATCCACCCCTTTGATGCCTTAGACCCGAGAAGGAGAGGAAGTGAATTCCGTTCGCGTGTCGAATTATCACTCGTTAAGGGGTCCACGAGTGTACACAAAAACAGGAAAACCACACGCGGAATGAGTAAAAAAAACGGAAGGATCGATAAGCCCATCCGTGCGAAGAAGAAAAAGAGCATGGCACTCGATCGAAGCGGGAAGGTTTTCACGAGGTTTTATGGTGATATTGTACTGAAAAAGGGCGGAATTTCGCTGATAATTTTCCTTTCTTTTTTTTTTTTTTTTTTTTTTTTTTTTTTGCTGCGTTTGTTTGCACGCGGATGACGAGGCAAAGGAAAAATGGGCGAGAAACGAATAGAGCACTCGATAGTTTCCGCTGTTTGTTCCCCGAAGGCAATTAAAAGGAAATCCAAGCAGCGAGTATGCGCCGGGAATACCTCGCACACTGCATCCGAGCACCCCGAGGTAATATAGGAAGCGGAAAAAGGTCGCTGCGGAGGTGGAGAAGGAAGAAGAGGTCGAGGGGGGTGAGGGAGAAACCGATGGAGAACAAAAGCTCGTGGGAGGACTGGTTTTTAATAGCTGGGAATACATCGCACCAGGGAGAAATGCACGTACTATTCGAGTGGGTTAACTTTTTCAAGTCTTCAATTACGCTCAGGAAATATCGAAGCCTGGCTTTTATGAGCAATATCAAAACCTGCATCGGAGATGAAAATCCAACTTTTTGCAAAGAGACCCGCTCAACTCAATGACAAAGGGGCTCGATCAACGAGTGCTGTATTCTATAAAAATCAAATAGAGATCGAATGGCAGAGTGCAGCACCACAAACTTGTGTGCCCGTAATTGTTCCTGGCTTTGATTTTCGGAACGAAAAATTGGAGGGATAGAGAGAGAGAGAGAGAGAGATCAGCTTATATATGGTTGTCGAGAAAACCACGCTGTGCGTCACTGCAGCAAAATTAATTTGACCCAGAGGCACGTGATACGCGTATAGGATATCGGATCAACGATATTTTTACGACTTTTCATTACTTCGCCCTCCGGTAGACCTACTCCGCCGAGGTATGTAAATTTTAACGCGACAGAGGCGTCACAGAAGGCGCCTTTGGACGGCTGATTTCCTTTTCATTTCGAGGGAGAAAGAAATGTTCTCCAAGTCCTTTTGTACTGAAATTTTCGCAACGACCGAGGACTCGATTTACGGTGCTAGCACAAGGGTCGACTTTGATTGAACGCTCTCGATTGATTTCGCACGTTTTTCGCTGTCCGATTGATACCGGGTGAGTTGTAAGTGGCAGTGAGTAGGTAATGTCGGAAAGCATTAGAACCGAGTTTAGCGAAGGTATGTTTTACTGTGTATTATACAGTGATTGGATTTCAGCCGCGTGTGTCCTTGGCCCAGTTAAAGCGGCAGCTCTGCACCTGAGCGAAGCCCCAGAAAGAGCTGCCGAGAGAAGACTGTCGATATCCCGTACACTGTATTTTACATTTGGAGATTTTTTTTTTTTTCATTGCGTCCGAGAAGTCGGAGAAGCTTTTTCAAGAGTTGGCAATACAATCCACTACACATCCTTACCCTCGTATTTTCCATAAAAAATAAATTCCATGTGATTATTTTCGCGTTGAGATCGCATAAGCGATTGGATTTCAATTTTTGCGATTCGTGTGGTGTGGGGGGTACAGGGCAGTTTATCAACCATCGCTGCCAGGAGTGTAGGAAAAAAGGGGAGGAAAAGAAGAGCCATCGCATTCGCAATGAGAGAGAAAAGGATGAAAAAACCATACGATCGAGCCTGGCGCAGCGGTGGTTTACGAGCTTCGGGGCCGTGGCAGTTTTCCTTCAGCGGCCGGCCGTAAAATATTGGACTGTTTTAAAATAAGTATAATACATCCCCCCTCCGGCGTACAGAGAAGATATACGGGCTTCATAAATCTGTGCTCTTATCATTCGCTCGGGTTGTGCCTGTCCCGGAAGGCTCTTGATTTGGAATAATTGATAAAATAAGCGACGGTACGATGACGCGGTGACGAAAAATATTGATGGAGCGAGAGATGATTGATTACGCGTAATTTTTTTTTTTTTTTTTTACTTAGTCGAGATTTCGAATGATTGTACATTGTAAGCTTAAAAAAATTGACGTTTGGTGAGAAAAAAAAAAATGATTCGAAACGAAGAGCAAAACTCATCGACTGCTCTATACATAGAGAGAAAAAAAAAAAAAAAAAGGCAAAACGTCCTTAATTACAGCAGAAAGGGAAATAGAAAAAGAGTTAAGAGAAGAAGAAACATTTAAGGAGAATTTAATTACGAAAGAAATTATGAGGTAGCCTTTAAACGAGGGCACTGCCGAGTGGTGTTCGCGGAAAAAGAAATAAGCCGGAAAAATGCAGAGGGAAGGAGAACAGTTGGAAAAAAAAAAAAAAAAAAAAAAGGATTAATCGTGTTGGATAACAAAGAGAGTTGTTTAACAGTTGAGAAGTTCCCCTCCGCTTAACCATGAGTGACTCTTCGAGCCCGCTCGACTTGACAGATAAGACTCCCGGGGGCTAATAAATTGATGATTCTCCAAAACCACGGCGCTCGAAACGAGTCACTTTATACAATCACATCGCGTCGCGTTCGTTTTTCATTTTACGATTACAGGATGTTTTCCTTTTATTTTATTTTATTTTTTTTACAAACAAACGAGACGCCAATTTACACCTTACGCTACCCTCGGTTTTTCAATTGATCAGACGTCACACTTATACCCAATAAACTTTGTAATCACGGCACACACTCTATAGTATACAGCGCACTCATTAACTTCAAGTAGTAAAACCCGCGTGTGGTCAGACAGTCGCTCGGCGATCTATCATGGTGATGCGGACATAGAGTGAGACCTGACTATTGTTACTCATACCACATAAATATAGAGTCCTCGCAGCAAATTGGTCGGGAGATAAGTGGGGGCGCTTCTGTAATGACTTTTCGATCCTGGCGCTCCCACCCCCGTGCCTCTCCGTCGGCCGTCAAGAGTCGTCTAGACTCGTCCTTTTGGAATTTATCGGGGACATTTTTATACCGAAGGACAGAAGATGGAGAATGAGAAAACAGGAGGAACGAGAAAGAAGGAAGAACGAGCTGGCGAACGAAAATAGCGGACCCCGGGGGTACGAGGAATAAGAAAGAACGAGCTAAATTGCTCCATTCAGCTGTTCCGAGTGACAGGCGCGTACGTGGCCTCGTTATACAAGCGCGCAGCTTTCACGGGGATGTCTAGGAAAACGTAATGAAAAAGAAAAATTAAAAAAAAAAAAACCTATTGACATAAAAATACATCAGGGACCATAAGGGAAGAAGCACCTTATGATTCGAATGAGTAAGTTGCTCCGTTGGACGCGTTTTTCTTACCTCACGCGCATCGCAGCGCGGGAATTAACGTTGCTATACTTACGCGTTTGTCATTTTCCTTTTTCATTGATAGTTGCCGCGAAGCAAAAAGGATAGCCGTGATCTTGCAAGTTGTGAAACAGAGATTTACGCGTTGTGAATTTTTGTTTATCTGAAAAGATGATATTATACGCATGGTTTCAGTAATTATTTTCTTTCAACAGTCATTTCGTGCAATAACAATTGTCCCTCGCCGTGGAAATGAAAATTCTCAAAGAAAGAACCCGGGCGTTTTTCGGATTTTTTTCCAGCAGCGAAATTAATTAAAATACTAAACCCAGAAAACTCCCTCTCTTGGACTTTCGTCACGCTGGCGTGGTTTTCTTTAGAAAAAAGAAAAAAAAACACATGAAATAATCATTAAATTAATCATCGCTTATTAAGTATATACTCGCATGAAAAAAAAAAAAAAAAAAAAAAAAAAAAAAAAAAGGGACATTTCAGAAATGCTTTTCCCTCGACTCGCCCTCGATAAATACGACAAAAGTAATAAATATCGCGCTGGAACAATTCCATGCGCGCGCAACGAAAACCCGGCAACATCGACGCATTCCTTGGCGTTTGGAAAATTAAAGGCCCCGCGGTGGGTCATGCAAGTCCGCCCAGCTAATAAAATTAACCGAAAAAATCCAACTCGATCGAGAGAACGAAGCAAAAAAAAAAAAAAAAAAAAAGCCGTAAATCCGTCAGCGAGCCCTCCTCCTTTTGTTTTCTACGTATAACCTTATGGTACACGCGCGCGACGCCACGCCCGTATTCGATTTCCGATTTACATACATTTCAATACCGATCCATCTTCGAGCATAAAAGTGACACGGCAGTCGACCAACACGGTATCTCTATGCTTTTTGGGTGTAGGTGCGCGTACGTGTATATACCATCAGAGTGCGCGGGGTGTAATTAATCACCAAAAGCAGTACAGCCGTCGGGCCGAAATATTCTTCTTGTTGCCCCGTTCCGCGATAATCGGGGAAAAAAGCACGAAAGAACACGGGCAGTTCCTGCGCGTGGGTGCCAGCAGATGGATAATGTACATGTAGCAACAACCCCTTTGGCTGATTGATCGCTCAACTTTCCCGAAAACGCTTTTGAATACTCTCTCTCTCTCTCTCTCTCTCTTTTCTTTTTTGTCCTGAGGGCGAGATCTCGTGCATATATGCGTATCGAGGTTGGACCTTTTTTCTCCCAAGTCTGATCAGCTTCTCGCGTCCTTGAGTTTCGCGAACTGCAGTGGCTTACCTTTGTTTTTGATTGCGTGGGTGCGCCAATGTTGCGCACGAGTCGTTCATCTGTGCAAAATTTGAAAAAATAGACACCTACGTGTCCGTATGTTGTGCAATATATTGGCCATGTACATAGACATACAGGTACATCATGCGTATGTATATATATATGTTTGGTCTCTATACTAATGCGTCCGGGACGAAGGAAGGGAGGGGCGATACGGGCCAAAGTTTCGCGATTGGTCATAATAGTTTGAAAATTAAATATCCCGAGTTTCATTCACTTGGGCTCGAGCTGGTAGCAAGGTAGAACAAAGTTACGCCTAATGCGAAATTCGTGTCCCGCAGGTCTAATGGCGCGATGTTATCGTTATCATTACGTTGAAAATGAATTAACGAACTTTGCCAAGTACCATGCTCTTACTAATATATACCTTTGACTACAATAACTGAATCGAAGAGTTTCGACAGATCGACAACGACGAGAGTACTATTACGTATTATTGATTCAAAAGTCACCGACACGGTCGCGATTATAGTTCGGAGTGTATAGGGTAAAATTCGAGGGTGCGACGAGGAAATGTTGCCGTAACTCGCCCGGATGCCCTTCGAGAGTACTTATGGCTACAGGATCGTCGGCTTCTAGCGACTGGTTCATGGAGTGGGGAACGAATTTTAAAGTGATTCCCATAATTGTTCCCCGTCGAAACTCGGTATAACGTATAAATTATGATTGTGGAAAAGGGGGGCTATACCTAAAGGCCCTCCAGTTACAAATCGCATTGGAAAAAGACATTTGGCGAACTTTTTTCGAGTACGCACTTTTTTTTTTTTTTCTTCCTCTTCCCTCTCTCGTCTTGCCGATTTTGCAGCTCCACTCGGTTGTTTCTGTTTCTGTCGAGAAGAGTAAAAGCCGAAAAGCAGCCAAGAAACCATCCCATTATCGACTCGCGAATATACCTATTCCTCCTACCGTACCGTTTGGGCTCCTTCCGTATACAAAGACGCCTCGAGTGGGCTCAAACCTATATATATTCTTTAAACCTCGATCGATATAAGAACTAAGCTGAATGTACATGTATCTTTACGAGCTTTGCGCATAGTCAATACGTACTTCAGTGACTTAACCGACTTACCTACACGTACAACCAAGTACAGGTACATATTATACTTAATTTACAAACGCGCCCGACTCTCGGCCCTATCGATTCGAAAGACGCCGAGTGATCGTAGCCTCCAAGCTGTGATTGTATGTATCTGTTTTATGTGTATTGTTGCCGAGCAAAACGCCTAGCTCGCGCAAAGTGGTATTGAACACTTTGTGCTTGAAAAAAAAAAAAAAAAAAAAAAAAAAAAAAAAGAGCAACGTTGGACAATTACCGTCAACTAGACAATGGAATCCCTCTCTTTTTCTCTCAGGGTTGCTGCTATTGCAGCGATGGCACCTCCATTGTGCAACGCAGATGTATATACACGCGTCTCTTTTCTTTCCAGCTCGTTACCTGCCTTTGATTTGCGCGCACAATGACTATATTATGTGTAAGAGCGAGACGCGCAACCCAGAAAATTATTACCATGGTCGCGCGTTTTGGCCATTTTTATACAGATAATGGCCAAGCCCTTACGATATATCCGACAATCCTATATAGGGAACAACAAGGGACAACCGAGGAGGCAAAGCCCGCTGATGGTTTTCTAATCTCGTTTTTGCAATGGGTGTTATACGGTGGTACACGAAAGAGAAGAAAAATCCCGAGTTTTTTCGTGCTAATGGGCGAACGAGGGAAGCTTTCAGGGGTTTACGAAGAGCCGAGGGAGCTTGAGACTTTGGGCTAAGCCGATTAGGTTTTGCGCGTACATACAGAGGGGCAAGTCCGTGCGAATTTTCGGAGACGCTGTTACTTTGTTGATCGGATCTATATGTGGTGTTTTATTTTTCCCAAGAAGTTATACGTATAAATATGTATTGTACAATATAATGACGTAGTTGCCCGATCTTGCAAAAAGTATCGACGCTCGTGTTAGGTACGACGGCGTGAGTTTTCGTTCTTTTGTTCATGTAATCAACCTACCCATAGTATATACCCAACCGCGTGTGATTCCTTGCACCCGATAGTTTGTACTCCCATTGAGTTTGCGTTCTTCTTCCTCTTCGGCAGAGTATAATACTTGAACGTGAAACTATAAATCATGGAATCGGTAAAAAATATGCCCAGTCTGATAATCGATCACAACGTAAATCATGTCGCGGAAAGTTTAAGAAAAGTAGGTGGAGGAGGCGTTTTCAATATCCCCCCTCCGTCTTATATTTACTTCGCGTGCGATGAAACATGCGTGGGCCGATTTCGGCATATCCCGTTAGCGAGGGGCCAAAGAGGTCGTGGGCGCGCGCGTGCCAAGCTCCCCCGGGCGGCTGAAGCGAGAGTAATTGGGTCCAAGTGCTACGCGTGCAAAGAAAATGAGCTTTTCCTTTGATGGAAATCGCCAAAGAGTCGTTGCGTTTAACACACGCACCATCGAACCGTATACACTTTGCTAAGAGATTCAATCGTTTTCGCATGAAAAGCGCATACACACATACAGGGTATTCGACATGGTGACAATTACGTGCCCTAACGGTCTATATCCAACGGTTTCGGCGAACCCTCGTGATTATATCCGGTGTATATCGGCGCACCCGAAAACGAAGATTATCATATCGCCGATTCTCGAGCTTGCAGCATATATATATATTTGTGTTTTTGTATGTACCCATACGATTTCGCAGCCGTCGCTTTCCATATATATATAAAGAGTATTAGCATAGAATGAAGCAGCAGGGGAGGAAAAGGTAAGGATAGACGCGCGCGTACGTATATATTATAATGTATCCGATATTGGAAAACGATTTGAGATCTTTCACTCGCTCCGTATGCGTGGATGTAACCGTGTAACGGGTGAAAGAAAGAAAGAAAGAAAGAAAAATGTGTGTAAATAATTCATGCGCGGATAAAACACCCGGTATAGGTATTTGGGACATACACCACCCACTTGAATGAATTTGCTTTTTCTTTCGTTCATACGCGTCTGCAGCGGCCTCGGCTCTCCCGAATGGACGAGCTTTGAGCTTACACGTACAAGTATAGGACGAGCCTTTTCCTACACTAGAAATGGAAAAAAGAAAAAGAAAAGCAATGCAAGTCAGTCAGGGTGGGTTACTACAGTTACAGCGTTACACATCGTGCGGTGAAAATGAGAGATGAAGGTGGGTGCAATGAAGCTCTCGCTGCAGGTTGTTGTATATGCACGTATAACGTATCTGCGTAAAATGTACACGCGTGGCGTGTCAAAGGTAATTCGTTAAGCTTTGCTCAGTGAATATATCAGTATTTGCGTATCATATATAAACAGTGATCGAGATACTAGGGGGGGGGGGTTGCGTTGCGAATCGCCTTGCGTGCACACGTGTGCGGTGTATACACGTACGAGGGAAAAGCTAAAGATTTATGAATGAATGGGCCGCGCGGGGAGTATAACTATATAGGTGTGCACGTATACCACGATGGTGGTAGCTGTGTGGGCATCTACATATGTATATATACCGGGTGCAAGCATCACAAACACAGCTGGGCCGCTCCGCGCTTTTCGCCGCGTCGGGTCGATGGAGCGGGTGGTGGGAGGGGTTAGTGTGGTCCCTCTTCTTGCCCCGCTCCTCCCCCTCCCCCGACTCCATTCTGTCGCCGCACAATCAATACACGGAGCTACCGGTATATACATATATATACATGTCGACACAGCGAGACGGAAAAACCAACCGCCTCCTCCTCGCGCAGTTCTGTGCCGGCTTCTGTGGTGGTGGTGGTGGTGGTCGGGGGAGGGAACGAAGGTCCATTCAGTAGTTGGATCCTCAGGCTATCGATTGCGTGGGAGGCGGGCGACTTGCCCCCCCACCGCTTTCACCCGGAGGCTAGCTGCTGGTCCCATTCAATGGGGGGCTACACTGGCTACGAATTCACGCACGCGTGTACACGTAGACTCTCTCGCGTGTGTGCGCACCAGTTACTTATATACCACCCACCCGCTTACGGCGCTTATCCCGTCGCTCGGTGTGCGCGGTCAGGACTGACGTTCCGGAGAATCCCGTGCGCGTAGGTGGAGGAGTAGGTCAATATATGCATACGTGTCGTATATATACGTATGTATACCCATACACCCCCCCACCTCCCACCCCCCTCTGTATACGCGAGCCAAAAGCAAAGGAGTAGTCTTCAAAGACAATGATCGTCCTGTATAAGTATATACCTGAGGGTACTCATCTTATTCTCTCCATCCCTTTGTCATGTATGGTCCTACCCTTATTCGCGTCTAATATATAATTCATCTCACGTTTTTCCGCACTTCTTCCCGATCAAGTCTCTGATGCCATATGTATACCGATGGGATCGTACCTACGTATATATAGTTGTCTATAGCTTTTTTTTCCCTCCAACTAAAATGGCCCTTGGAACACAAACAATTACACACATCTCGGGTGCGCATATGACGCGCCACTGCTGGGACTTTGGTTGTTTGAGCTAATATTTCGTTGAAAAAAAAAAAAAAAAAAAAAAAAACAACGTATTTTCGTGTCATTTATCTTATGATAATTAACCGATGGAGAAAAGAGAGAGAAAAAATGAAGAGATAGCTGGATGGGTTTGTAGAGATACCTACGCGACGGGTGTCGGAAAAGTCAAAGGGAGAAGAGCAAAAAATTAAATACAAGGTAGCCGAGCTCCTCTAGACGAGGAGGATAATGGCAGGCAAAGTTCACGGGTTATCGGCGCGTGTGTTATTAACAAGGCAAGGGTTCTCCTCAGCATCCTTTTTAAATTCTTAAGTATTACCTGCAACCCATCGCTATACCAGTAACTGTAAATGGATGCGACCGGTTATTCCTTTTTTTTTTTTTTTTTTTAACTTATCAAAATCCCAACGTATAAGCCGTACAGAATACCTTCTTTTTTTTTTTAGCCTGACATAATTATTGGGGCGCTTTGTATGGGAATTAACGGTGTTTATCGTAGTGCGAATGTTCCACAAGAACCAATGGAATGCCCGATTTTTTATGTTTTATCGTTCAATCAAATTTTAATATGATTTGTAAATTTTTCAAAACCCACCGATTTCTCGAGGACGATTCGTGGCCGTGATGTACCGTGAGTTGCATGCACCTGATAGTACAAAACGCAATACACGCCCTCGAGATTGCACGAAAATTACATTATCATAGGGTTTCGATCAATGAGAGATTCTCGTTCCGTTCGCATGCAGTTGTACGTACAAGTCAATAAGTACAAGGTATTTATTTATACTCGATACTTTTCGAGTTTTACTCATTTTTTAAATATTTTCCGGTGAATCTTGTCGTAAATACTATACATTGCGAGTAAGAAAATTGCAACTGTTCATTACAAGAATATTTGGAGGATGTTATGTATTGAACCGCTTTAGCTTCAGATACAATCGTGAGGTTGAGATGCGCATGAATAATATCGTACGCAATGGACTCGTCTCTCGATTATTCAATTGTTGTCACTATTAAACAACGACAAAATGTACGCGAATCTTATGCAAAACACCTAGTTATTATGTACTTATCAATGCAGAGTGTAAGTGCAGTGACGCACCGGGTAGTCGAGTTACCGTTGAAAATTTCCAAGCAACGGACGAACGAGGACATTGTTGATTGGAACGTCACTTCCATGCATCCACCATCTGTCGGCGTATGGTTACATCCACCTATAGTTCCTCTATTTTCTGCACGAGAAATGCACCCATGCAAGATTAAGTATCTGGTTCGTTCACGTGTACCTACTTATACGTGTACCAGTAGCTATGCATAAAAGTGCGCTTACAGCCGAGCGAAAATAATCCGCTGACGCAATAAGCTCCACTTCGTTTCATCCTCCTGCATGTAGAATATAAAAAAAAGCGTTTTTCTTCCTGGTACTTAATGGCCCGACGTTTTATTAATCATACACGTGTGCCCTCCTCCCTTAATCCCTTTCTGGGCTCTGGTTATAAATTTGCTCCAATGTAATTATACCCGGGGGACGGTGTGTTTTACCTTTTTTTTTTTTTTTTTTTTTTTTTCTTTTCGGCTAATTAACGCAATAAAAACCAATAATACCAAGCTGTGCAAGCTAAGTTATTGCTCGCGGGCAGGCAATATTAGGTACATTGATTTGTTTTATCACGATATCGATACATACATACAATCGAATTTGTCTGTGTTATATTATTCTTGACTTTTTGTGGCACATCACGACATATTACATTTAATATATTTATGAAAACAGTAAAGTGATGAAGTGTGCTACTGATATTACGGTTTTTTTTTTTTTTTTTTTTTCTTTTTATAGTTATGTACACGTACCATTTTTAATCAATCTGCGTCATAACGTGCTTTTTTGTTTACTAAAAAAAATCGCAAGATTCTGTCAGTGATTTGTCAGTGAACCGAGTTCTAGTACTGAAACGGCACAACTCGCAGTTTTATCAATTTGGAATAGAAAAAATAAAGAATATAACTTTTGAAAAGAAAATATTTAGAAGAGAAGAAAAACTGTACACTTGCCGCAAATAGCACAGACAATATCGAATTTTTATTTTATATCTGTCAAATTAGTTGCGGCTGGTTTATAATTGAGTAAATGGCTCTAGGGCTAAACTGCCTAAAGCTCTCCTTCAGAATTTCAGAAGCAATTTTTGGCCAAAAAAATTTCGACCGCTAGATGGCGCTGATTCAAATAATTATTACTACTTATAGTAGAGCCATTTAGTCAATAATAAACCAGCCGCAACAAATCTGACAGATATAAAATAAAAATTTAACATTGTTTGTGCTGTTTGCGGCAAGTTTGCAATTTACCTTTTACTCAAATATCGACTTTGTATATATTTATACTTTTGGGTAAAAGATAAATGATAAACTTGCCGCCAACAATGCAAACAACGTAAAATTAAATTTTACATGTATAATATTAGTTGCGGCTGGTTTATAATTAATTAAATGGCTCTACTATAAGTAGTAATAATTATTTGGATCAGCGCCATCTAGCGGTCGAAATTTTTTTGGCCAAAAATTGCTTCTGAAATTCTGAAGGAGAGCTTTAGGCAGTTTAGCCCTAGAGCTATTTACTCCATTATAAACCAGCCGCAACAAATCTGACAGATGTAAAATAAAAATTTGATATTGTCTGTGCTATTTGCGGCAAGTTTTTAATTTACCTTTTACCCGAATATCGACTTCGTTTATATTTATACTTTTGGGTAAAAGATAAATTGTAAACTTGCCGCCAACAGTGCAAACAACGTAAAACTATATTTTACATGTATGATATTAGTTGCGGCTGGTTTATTATTGATTAAATGGCTCTAGGACTAAACTGCCTAAAGCTCTCCTTCAGAATTTCAGAAGCAATTTTTGGCCAAAAAAATTTCGACCGCTAGATGGCGCTGATCCAAATAATTATTACCACTTATAGTAGAGCTATTTAGTCAATAATAAACCAGCCGCAACTAATTTGACAGATATAAAATAAAAATTCAACATAGTTCGTGCTATTTGCGGCAAGTTTGCAATTTATCTTTTACCCAAAAGTATAAATATATACGAAGTCGATATTCTGGTAGAAGGTAAATTGCAAACTTGCCGCAAATAGCACGGACAATGTCAAATTTTTATTTTATATCTGTCAGATTTGTTGCGGCTGGTTTATTATTGACTAAATAGCTCTACTATAAGTGGTAATAATTATTTGGATCAGCGCCATCTAGCGGTCGAAATTTTTTTGGCCAAAAATTGCTTCTGAAATTCTGAAGGAGAGCTTTAGGCAGTTTAGTCCTAGAGCCATTTAATCAATAATAAACCAGCCGCAACTAATATCATACATGTAAAATATAATTTTACGTTGTTTGCACTATTGGCGGCAAGTTTACAATTTATCTTTTACCCAAAAGTATAAATATAAACGAAGTCCATATTCTGGTAGAAGGTAAATTGCAAACTTGCCGCAAATAGCACAGACAATATCAAATTTTTACTTTACATCTGTCAGATTTGTTGCGGCTGGTTTATAATGGAGTAAATAGCTCTAGGGCTAAACTGCCTAAAGCTCTCCTTCAGAATTTCAGAAGCAATTTTTGGCCAAAAAAATTTCCACCGCTAGATGGCGCTGATCCAAATAATTATTACTACTTATAGTAGAGCCATTTAATTAATTATAAACCAGCCGCAACTAATTTGACAGATATAAAATAAAAATTCAACATTGTTTGTGCCATTTGCGGCAAATGCACAATTTATCTTTCTCCCGAAAATCGACCTCTGAAAGTATAGATATTCTACTTATATGGTTTAATAAAATTGACTATATGGCACTAACTTAGTAGTGATAACATTTTTCTTCTCAACTTTTTTCAATGCATATAGTGTGTAACATGCGCAATATATTTATGTTTATTTTTTTTAAGGTTAGGTATGGGAGCATTCTCTCACATCAGCTCTCACGTCGGCTGCTATGTTTCACTATAGATAAGGAGTGAGCCTCGGTGATTGATGGCAATAAAATTAAATTGTAAATAGATAATGACAGTTGTTGACCAATAGCGTGCAACACACGAGTGCGGGAATGATTTTTAGTAAGTTTGGTACTTTCGCAAGAGTCTACCGACTAGTCACAACGACCACACGTGCATCCCATCAGTTCCGGGCCCTCGACATGCCCAGGGATCTCAAACTACGTGTCCAGGAGCTCCAGAAACAGCGTCAGCGCCTCAAGGCCCAATCCGTCAAGTATGCGCCTACTTATGCCTATCTCCAGGTAAATGACGATAAGTTTAACCCTCAAAAGCATTCACCGACTCGTTGAATAGCCCGAAAAACACAATGTTTAGTTAGACTGCATCATGCTGAAATTTTTAACATCCTCATGTAATGCAGGTCCTGGGTCATGGAACTCGTGCAGAATCCAGGTCTGTTTTTTTGTGCACCGATCACTGTAATTACGTGTTTAACTGTGGTGAAGGCACGCAACGATTGGCCTACGAACACCATGCCAAGCTCACGAAAATTGAAAACATCTTCATCACGAGGCCCACTTGGAACAATATGGGTGGTCTGCCGGGGGTCGCCTTAACCATACAAGAAACTGGAGTGCCAGAGATTTACCTCCATGGCCCTGAAGACTCGATTGGCGTTATCGAGGCGACTGAAAATTTCATGAACTTGAACGAATTGACCGTCAAACCTTTCGATATTTCTCGAACATTTAGGGATCAAACAATGATGATTAATTACGTTCTGATTCAAAAGCCCTGTGAGCATACCGATAGTGACGAAGAGTCTTCGGGATCAGAATCTGATAACATTAATTTTTATGCCTATCAAACCAGAAAAAGGCCATTCTCGCCAACACGGAAGGCAGCAAAAAAATTTCTGAAAAAACGAAGTAAAACTGATGATCTTCTAATGTTTTTTTGTAAGCTAGAAAAGAAGCTTGGTACCTTGAATGTGGAAAAGTGCCTCGAATTAGGTGTGCCTTCTGGACCTTTGATGGGCAAACTCAAGGCTGGAAAAGACGTCATACTTATAGATGGGACTGTTGTTAAAAGTGTAGATGTGGTTGGTGAAAGTGACGAAGGCCCATCGTTTATCGGTATTTACTTGAAATATTTAAAATTCTTTAAGGATAATTCATCAGTTTAAAATCACTTTTAATAATTGCCACGTTTATTTTGTTATGTAGTTTTAGAATGTCCGGATGAAGAGTGGATGAATCTTGTAATTGAAAATTCAGCTTTTGCAAAATATCAAAGCTGTGCAAATAGGGAAAATGTTTCGTGCATAGTACACTTTACTCCTGAAAAAGTACTCAAGAATCCAAAATACAAAGAGTGGATGTACAAATTTGGCTCGGATACAACGCACTTGATTGTTAACGAAGAAAACACAGGTTACTCCAGTGAAGCTATACATAGAATGCAAAATCAACTACACTTGATCCATCCCACGATATTTCCTTTCTTGCATTCCCAACCGAAATCTGTTAATCGTGAATTCACTTTGAAAAATACTTTTAATATTGATGAAGAGAGTTTCGAAAAAAGTTTGGACAGCAGTCAAAAATTCACGGAAGAAAATAAAAAAGATTTAGATGAAAGCTTTGTAAGTATCTTTAATCAATTGTATCCACTCGTGATGTTATCGTTTTAAATAACTGATTTCACTCATAATTGCAGCTCAGTGAAAACCTAAAAGTTAGGCGTTGCAAAACACTAGATGTATTTCAAATGCGACCCGAAAAAGGTTTAACAACAGAGAAAAACTTATTAATTCATCCGCGGATGTACATCCAAGAAACCATGGAAATAGATGGATTTTTAGATTCCCTTGCAGATTTACAAACAGAAATAAATGCCAAGACCAAAGCGCTAGGAGATAATTTAGAAGAGTACCCAAGAATATTGATGTTGGGAACTGGCTCTTCTATTCCCAATAAATCTAGAAACACTAGTGGTATACTTTTTCAAATAGATGAAGAAACAAGTATGTTGATGGATTGTGGAGAGTCGACTGTTAATCAACTTGTTAGATTTTTTGGAGAAGCAGAAACTGATAAAGTTTTGAAATCTATAAAAGTATGTATAATCAGCCAATAATAATTGCTTGCTTTTAAACTAAATATAACAATGCATTTTCACCAACACTTTAAATCATTTTAGGCCATTTACGTTTCTCACTTACACGCAGATCATCATTTAGGCTTGATTGGACTTTTGGAACAGAGAAAAATTATTACAGACGATCCCATATATTTAATCGCGCCTCAGCAGATAATGCCCTATCTACGTTACTACAGCAGTAGATTTAATAAAATTTTAGATAATTTTGAATTAATTAGTAATAGGGACATCCTAATGGATCATCCCATATTATCAGTCGCCAAGTCAAAAGCTCTATTTGAAGCTTTGAATATTTCTAAAATTAGTACGGTATTTGTAACTCACTGTCCATTCGCTTACGCCGTTGCGGTAACTCTAAAGGACGGACGAAAAATATGTTACAGGTAAATGAATGGCAATGGAAAAAAAAAATAGTAATGTTATTGTTGATACTTCATTGATTGACTTTCAATTGTTTTTGCAGTGGTGACACGATGCCGTGCGATAAATTGCAGCAGTTAGCACGCGATAGCTTTCTGCTGATCCACGAGGCAACGATGGAAGACGCCTTGGAAAGCGAAGCGATCACCAAGCGACATTCGACCATATCCCAGGCAATAAATATGGGTGTTAGAGCTGAAGTCAATTTTACTCTGTTGACTCACTTTTCGCAACGCTACGCCAAATTACCCTTGCTACCGGATAGCGAGCAGAGTGGCAACGATTACAGCCATGTAGGCATTGCCTACGACTTTATGTTGATTAGCCTGTCGAGGTTACCATTACTGCCACTCTTCTACAAGACCCTGGGAGTCATGTTCAACGAATTTCGAGAGGAGCTTTACCAGAAGGCCATCAAGCGCGATTTTCAAAAACAGCGACTCGAAGACGTGGTATAAGGTTTTTTGAGTCTGCACCGACAGTAGAACATAAAGTTTGGTCAACGAATATTTGATTAACTGTCAAGAATGAGACAGCTTTGTAGTATGAGAATTCCTTGTGTTGTCAAAGTTCTAATGAATTAGTACTTTGTTACTAAGAGTGATACTATTTTTTATGTATTGTACGTATTTTTTGTATATAATACATTATTTTTACGAAAAAAAAAAACTTTTTATGTATCAAACATTTATTGAAACAATATTTTTCCAAATTAACTTTTATATTTTATATACAATTGTAAATACAATGACGATAAGACTTACGGAGATACTGTTTCAATAAAGTTTCAATGTTCCATCCTTCCACAAACTTTATCATGTTCCAACAAAAAATGCTTATTACCAAATGTAAATGATTAAATTGGTACACAAAATTAATTCGTTTCAAATACTAATGAGAATTATTGTGTACACTCGCAGGCGATTTTTTAAGGACTTGGATAAAATAAAAATATATGGAATTGTTATAACATTAAAATAAAATGTTTAATTTTTATCTTCCATAAAAACCGTTTATTATTTTTACGAGTTTTGACACGTCGTTTTACATTAATCTCTAGCTTTGTTCTACAGTCACTTTGTATCGCTAGGATACGTTATAATATTGTATAGGATTATTATCATTATTTTCTTCTTACTAGTGAGCAAACAAACAAGCAGCGCTAGAAAATAAAATAATTTTTCAATATCGTTAATGTCTACTGTATTAATTTTTTAACAAACGTGTTTTCCTTTTCTCGTGTCGTTTTATTACGTCAACACGTATAATTTTACTTGTCTATGCAATATATATAAAAGTTGAAATAGGTGAAAAAAAGTAACGTTAAAATAATATTTATTAGTTACTTAGCCAAAGAGTAGTAGAAAAAGTTATAAAAGTTAAGTTTAAGAGTATATATTTACACAAAAGGCGAAACTTCTTGTATAAACGATCAGTAGCAGATGTGCAACGATCGGACGTATAAAAAATGAGCAAAATTCAGTTATTCGAAAAACTTATTGTTTATCTAGTAACTTATAAGCTTTGCTTTTTTATAAAAATGAACAATGCATCATTCGATTTTTTTTTTTTTTTTTTCGAATTGTTTTGCTAAGCGAACTCTCTCTCCTGAATAAAATCTATTCGGTATAAAAATGCACGTGTATATATATTTGTAAGTATGTAAAATATACATATATAAAAAAAAGTATCGAATTGGAATGGATTGATTCAAAGTTGGCTCTCGCTCGCAGTTGATTACACTCATATACAACTGCAAGTTCATTTCAATTCCTTAAGAGTTCGGAGTATTGCAAAAAAGCAAATGTTTTTACCTCCTTTTCCCGTAAAAAAGAGAACAATATTGTTACGCTTTTATGCGATACCTCATCAGCAGTGCAAAAATCCAAATGCGCCCAATAAATATATATGTTAGGTAAATGTATGTTTCTTAGGTGACGCCGTATTCCTTTGTAGGAATTTACACTGAATTAAATAATAATTAAACACTAAATTATCGCATACGTCGAATCACTAACTGCTTATGATTGTTTTCTTTTGTCCTCCGTACAAAAACACATCATACAAAATATCTTGTTGTAAATACGATTTCCAAAAATCTTTAGAAAATAATTGCCTCGGGGTACAAAATCATCAGTAGTACATCAATTTTTTTTTCTCGATTTTTCACCCTTACAGGACGAAAGTACAAACATACACCCATATACAGGCGGCAAAGACGTCACCCTGTATCTATGCATACATATGTGTGTGTGCGTGTGTATGTTTATGTATACTAGTGTATAATAATTTAACGAATTATTGTATACAAGAAAAGAAAAAAAGGAAGAAGAAAATAAAAAAAGTTGCACGCGCGCGCAAACGTCAATGACCCTTCTTACCTCACGTGTCGTGTCTTCTCATATATCTATACAACGTAATCACATCGATCACAATTAACACACACACACACTTTTCACCCAAGCTTTACGCTATCACGCTTCGCTTCGCGCCTGTATAATATTATGTGTATATGCATGGTATTGTAGCACTAATATAATATGTATATGTGATAATGAATACATACACAAGTTATAAGCATATTGGAGCTCGTGAGCGACTCGTCTTTCATTTATGTAGCATATTATGTCAAAGGAGAGAAAAAGAAAAAAAAAAAAAAAATACCCATGAAAAACTGTGAAAAATTAATAAATAAGCGAACGAGGAGTGGGTATAAGTAAGTAGTGGACCGTATCTCGTTAAAACTCCCACAAGGTGGCCGAGGCGAAGTCAGCCTCGCCGAGACGGAGGGCCCCGTTCTTGCCAGCCGCCAGGTAACGCCCGTCCGTGCACTTGATCGCCAGCCGGGAGGGCTCGCGCAACTCAAGGTAGAAACCGCAGCCCGGGGCGTCCGAGTCCACGGTCACGCCTTCGCTGTCCACGTGCCAGTACTTGCCGTTCTGACCTGTTGTGCACGAAATGGGAGAAAAATAAAACCAGCCGCATGGTAAAAGAATGCACATGTTGTAACGAGTGAAAAAAAAAAAAAAAAAAAATAGGCAAAGAAAAGCCGACCCTTACCTTTGAACCTGACGACGCCGCGCTCGCACCTCTCGACCCGTATGGTCTCGTAGGCGGCCTTGTTGCACTCGAGCTTGGGACCGGCCGCGCTCTTCGGGCCAACGAAGCCCTGCTCGCACCTAAGTACGAGGACCGGCCGGTTCATCAGGTAAAAGTAATACTTGGACGCGTCGTTGTCGACTGCGTTTATGTCGTCGGCGTTGGCGTACAGGTGCCCCGAGCGCTTGGTCGCCACGTATCTGCCGTTGTTGGCGCGCAGGGCCACCGTGCCGTCTTCCTGCTGCCAAATCATGTCGAAAAGGGCGTTGGAGGAGCGCTTGTGCTCGGCAGCCTGGATACCGCCGCCCGACTCGAGACTCCAGTAACGGTCCTGCATCGTCCGCACGTACCAGCGCTTCGTCGCCCGGTTGAACTCAAGCTGGAAGGTCTCGTGGCCCGATATCTCGTCCTGGTTGGCCGTCACGTCGACGCCTAAGGCAACGGAAAACACATAGTATACAGGGGGGATGGATCATTTTCGTTCAAAGGGCCAAATGAAAAATACATCTATCCTCCGATCTGCGATGATACTCCACGCACGGCCGAAACGCAGCTTTATCGATACTTCAAAGTGAGTGAGTCCATTAAATTGGGTATACCGTGATGTGTAGTTATCATTATATATGTATATGTATGTATAGACTCTCGCGTGCATGCACGGGGTGTTTAAGCATGCCATCATCGGCACAGCGCGCAGCTCATGAATTTCTAAAAGGCTCCATTTCCGGCTGCAGCCGTACGGATTATAAAAGCTAAAGAAAAAAAAAAAAAAAAAAAAAACACCCACACAGCTCCTCTCTCCTGTATAAGTATATAGGGTTTGATCTTTTGCTTTTACGGCTGCAATGAGTAGACTCGAATGAACCCACGTTAAGTGTACGTGTGAATGTTTGTTTAAATTTATTCTTACTTCTCCAAAGTGCTCGGCGTATGTTTGATTGGCGGATAGGAACGCGTTGTTCGTCGATTGGAAAAGACCGATGTTCAACCGATTTCATTCACAAATTTTTTTTCTCTAGCGAACAATGAGAGTACCGCATATTATGATGGAAATCCGTGGGCTCCGAGAACGCGGGGGAAGTAAAAATATCAAGGTAAGTATATATTCGGGCACATGGTGAGCTAGTCAAGGTCGCCGCAGGGGGGTGGCACAATGGCAGGAAATGAACTTGGGGAAAGGAATAAAAAAGAAAAGAAAAGACACGCTCAAATATACGGATGAAGAGCCGTGAATCAAGAATATACTTTTAGTAAAGTTTTCACGTTTGATTTGACACGTGAAGAAATCGTACGGCCAATCGGCATGAAAATACTCACATAAGCACCGATTGCCATAAAAATCTCGGTGTCACAAACGCTCTTCAATTAGATCGGATTCAATGAGATTACCCGGTTTGTATATGTAACCATAAAAGGCACTGATTCGAGAACAAAAAAAGGACGAGCGGAGAAAACGAGACCAAACCATATATACATAAAAAAAAAAAAAAAAAAAAAAACAACTCGTCAAAGTATATATGTATATTCAAGAATTACATTAAAGAGAATAAATAAATAAATAAGAAGAAGCAAAAGAAAAAGGGGGGAATTGATAATATATGATCCATGCGCCCTATCGCGTCAATTAATCTAAATCCTCCTCTGCGGAAATTGTTTCGTCTAATTGTAATTCAACGACCTCGAGTTGAGAGAGATAGGCACCTCGCGTGGCTTGTTATAATCGTGTGTACCTATGCGCCGATTGCAGATGCCTATCGCCTCATTGTTTCATGACTCGACGAACGGGAAAACAAAAACGTGGACGAGAATACGAATTTTAGAGGAATTCCCGAGCCGAAGCTAAGTTGGCCAGATGGTGGTTTCGTAGGGAGAGACGGAAGTAAGAAACAAGTGTTTAGAAAATATTCAGGACCGGAACGTATAACATTTGCAACATATATGTAAACATCGGATGAAAGAACGCGAGTCGGAATGGAGACCGAATCATCTCCCCCTGACGTGTGGTTACCGAAAAACGAGAAACAAATTTCGAACGTATACACCACAGTTGGCACTACCGTGGCCGTCCATATTTGACTGACAGACCATATTGTCTGTTTCTAGGCACTCTTGTTCATTAAATATCACGCTTTTTTGATGGACAATTCAATAAAACTCACGAGGTGATTGTTATTTGTTATTCGCAGTGCAATCACCAATGGTTTTCCCTGACCGAGAATATTGATACTCCCTGACAAAGAAAATCGTCACCGTCGTCGGGGTAAACACCCTTGGGCCTTCTTACATCAGCGACCCCGAAGAAAGGGTGCACAGGTAGTGCTGGGGGGGGGGGACGAAAGGTCATCATCTCGCGTGGGTACACGTGCTTGGGAAGAAAAGAAAAGAAGAAGAAGATGTAGTAAAGGAGTGTGGAGTGTCGCGTGTTGGCTAATTTCGGAGCGCCGGGCGGCGGAGCAGATATTTGGAGCTCGGCCAGCTCCTTGGTTTCTCGACCACATATACCGACTCCTCCACCTCTTGCATGCAGGTACTTTATTTATTATTGTTTTTTTTTTTCATTCCGGACATTCCCACGAGACAGGCGCGCGTTCGCTCGGCATCTCTTTTGCTGTGCATCATATGCATTATCACTGCCCATATGCCTGTTGCATGCACGTGGAGAGAGAGATAAGGAGGAAAGTAAACGCACGTCCCTCTACTGCAGTATATATGTCCAGCCGATCGGTCTGGGAATCGTTATAACAGTGAAAATGATAAACGCGCGCGAGTCCATCAACAGTAGTACAATAGATGCAATGGGTATGCGATCGAAACGTCAGGATGATCACTCTCTGCTCCACAATACCCTTCCAAGCACATAATGTATATACACACGTTCGACGTACACGAGACACAATGAGTATATATTATACTTACAATCGATCGTACGATTTTTTTTTTTTTCTATCGACTCAGCAGTCGAGGCTTTCTAGTTGTGCCATTTAAACAATAACGTGCCTTATACACATAATTGTATATCATCTACGTTAACTGCTTCGTATGTTTTCATTATTTGGCTGATGCGTTAAAAAAAAAAAATAAATAAAAAATAAAAATAAGAGCTTCTACTGTTACTACATTACACTGTTCCGTTCGCCGAATCAGAATGGAGGAACAAGAAGACGCTGACGCGATTTATTTTTGTACGTATGAAGGCATTTGTAATGGACTCACGGAGTTAAGAGAGAGAGAGAAAGCTAAATTGCAATGACTCGATTCCGCGAGTTTCGTCCCAGTCGTACCTACTTACTTGGCAGCGTAAAAACACACAATGCGCATTGTCACTTTTTTTTTTTTTTTTTTTTTTTTGTAGGTATATAGGCACATGTGCATAATGTGCACACATAAATTTAGTACATGGTGCATCAGTTAAACTGCACGAGCGAGCGAGTTTCCGTATACTTTTTTGCTTGGACTGGAATGTAAAGGGTTTCTGGGTCATATATTCTGATTCACAATACATCATATTATCCTACATAGCACATGTGACTTTCAATGTACCGAAACAGCGATTTATAAATGTGGCTCTCACGACGAGTGTATAGCACTAGTGATGAAAGTTTATTAGGTCAAATGTAGGGGGGGATATCTTGATGGAAAAAAAAAAAAAAAAACAACAATGTTGACCAATGACCTCGAGGGACTCCTCAAATGTATGTAGATGTGACCAATACTCCAAGAACATCGGCTCACCAGAACAAAAGCGCAAAGACAAGAGAGAAAGAATGAGAAGTGTGGCATGGGGTTGGCAGAGTATATAGAGGAGATAGGTATGTGATAGGTACAACAAACACTTACGGTCCAGCCGGTCCTGTCGACGCCGTTCTCGGCGCTATCCGTGCCGTTGCTCTGCATCTCTTCTTTTTTTTCGTCTCCTCCTCCTCGTCCGGCTCCTCCGTAACTCTATGTGCGACTATTCCGCGCCGGTCACACAACTTCCGCGTCGTCGTACTCTCTCGGCTGTACAAGTATACCAGTATATATACTGTTGTAATGTTATGCAAGTACGATATGGGGGATTACGCGCGACCTCCTAGTCTCTCTCCCTCTCTCGTGTGTATAATGTTTATCCAGGTAATTGTGCGCTGTTGGGCCCAACAATGCCCCGGGCTTTCTCGCGTTCTTCTTCTTCTTCTTCTCGTTGTCCTCCGCGAGCTACGCCGCAGCCGATGTGGACCTTTTGCTTCTTTCGGAGTACGCCGACAACTACAACGACCTGAAACATCGACGGAAAAGAAGAAGAACAATAATTATACGCGAATGAGACATTCTTTTCCTATCTCTCTTTGACGCTATTGCGTTACGTTATCGATTTTTGTGGCAATCTTGTCCCACTGATCGGTATTTCTTTTTTGTTTTTGTTTAAAGATGTATACCTGTACGTCGATGTGTTATTATTAATTGCGTATATTATATATATATATTGTCATTGGATTGAGATAAAGATCGCATAGTTTGGGTGGCTTTGCTAATATTAATATTATTATCATGTACTCGTCAACCATTCAATACCTATATATATTATGTACATGTAGATCGAAATAAAGGATCACAATATACACACACGCCATTCTCTTTTTGAAGGACTGCGTTTCTGTATAAGCAACAGCAACAAAAGGATCCTCGAAAGGAAGGAAGAGAATAGCCAAAAGAGCGAGAAAAAAAAACCACGAACGGTAATTACGCGCTGGGGGTACCTATATAATATACACGAGCCGAGGTAAGCAAAATAGCTGGGGATAAAGGATGTCCGTGTCCGAAAAAACGGCGCGACTCCATTCATATAGACGACAATAGGCGGCCCTCGAAGAAAAAGAAAGGAAAGAAAACAGTGCAGCAACCGTAAATAAGCCTCTCTGCACATAATATGTCCGTGATGCGATGTCGATGTGTGTGATAGGTAGTAAACAGAGGTGCTTTTGATGTCTTCTCTCGGAGAAGTCGGAGATAATGCGATATCTGGCATATATTATGCAGGTACACATGCACGGACGCTATTAAGCGTATAAGGAAGACGAGCAAGAACTGCAAGAAGGAAAGAGAATAAGGGGCAATATACTTACATACACCTGTATACCTATACTCCCCGTAATGAGCACACACGAACCAACGGCCAACTGCGCGCGTTATACACCTATAGGTATACCTACGAATGAGCCCAATATATGGTTTATATGCTCCGCGCCCATTCACGTGTTAGTTTATGCTGCTTCCTCTTGTGTTTGCAGTGCGTGTGTACAACGTGTACCGTTTCGCCCGTAAATTTTCACGCCCGTGCGATATTCTCCCCCAAAGCCGCGACCTGGTTCGTTTTTTTTTTCCTCCCCTCCCCCGTACAGGTCGCGAAAGAAATAGGAAAGGAAGACTCGTCACGATAAACCTAGTGGTCGCCTCTCTTTTTCAGAACAATGGCCCCTGGAGAGCCAACGTATAAATGTCATCCGGTGCGCGAGATGCGTATAATTAATTATACATAGGCATATACGTACACGCATATTACACGAGTAAATAGTCCCTTAGAATGACGAGAGAGTGTGCCTTGCGCGAATTTCATTCAATCACGGAATACCACGGCAAAATTAACGAGCCCGCGCTGTTGTTTCCTTTTGTTTTTTGTTCAAAATGATCGGTCCTTTTTTTCAGCGCCTCTGAGTTTGGGTCCTTGGGTGCAATCGATTATACGATTCCTTCAAAGTATAACGTAATTTTATATGCAAGGGTGCGCTCGCTCTTTTGAGCTTTTAATTACCATTATTTCGCCCAAGAGTCGATTGGCCAATGAGAAGAGGAAAAAAGAAAAGGTACTTTGAAATCGGTTTAATCGACTGTGGGGGGGGGGGGATTGAAAATTTCCGTCGTCGAAACGGTACACGTGTGATGTTGCAGAGCCTGATGGCTATCGCTTTATTGCCATGCAGTTGTAAATTCATTTGTGATTTTTGGAAAAAAAGGGAGGGAACTGCATCATCCAACTCTCGTTTGTAAAAAAAAAAAGTATTTTTAATCTCAAACATATACGGCACGTTGGGTGGATTAAACATCGTTCACGATCATGTATAGTTTAATCCGATGAAACGCGAGCGCGCGCGCGCACGGTCATTAGCGCGAGGAAGTTGTAAATCATCGTCATCGGAACGCCATAAAATTTGCAACGCTAGAAATACTTTTGTGCGTTTGCTCGTCCAACGGGACCTTTTTCTTCTCTTTCGAAACGATATGGATGCACGTGTACGTGACTATTATACGGCCACTCGATGAAGTCGATGAATGAGTGTATGTGACATCATTTTGTCAGCATCGGAGCTACACGTTTAATTATTGTCAATAGTGCAATTGATTGCGAGCGAAACTGGACACGCGCAAACGAGTAAATCCACCAATAAAACATAGATAAATGTATATTATACCCCATGTACTTATACCACAAAACGCCAAAGTGGGGGAGAAACACAGTCCAAGCCCCTGCCCTATCATGGTCATATATACATATACGCAGCAGCTGCACCTATACATACATACAGCGTGTACAGCAGAGGTATTGATCCCATGGCTTTGGCCGAGCAAGAGAGCATAGCCGAGCACAGCACTGCTCAAATTGTCTCGAGGAATCTACAGGGGCTCTTCTTTTTTAAGCCAAAGTCGAAAGACAATTTCATCCTTGTTTTTTTATTTTTAATTTACCGGAGAGGCGCGTAGTGTAAATTATGCGACGATGAGGGCTTACGGTAAACAAGTAAATCCGGTTTTTAATGATTTCTGCTGTGCGTATGATTATTATTATCATCGTATGAACTGTATATCTGCAAAAAAGAGGGGAAGAAAAAAAAAACAACAGTCAGAGACACAGAGACGCGGGGATGACAGGAGATACATGATATACCAGAGCATTTATTGCGAGGCACGTAGGGACACGTATATTTACCGGTAATAAAAAATTGTAAGTAAAAAGGCAATAGAGGGCCGGAAGCTGGTTATAGGCATCTTTAACATGGAAGCTTGATAAAGAAATGGTGTGGCAGTAGCCATGAAAAAGAGAGCACGAAAGGCCGTATACAAGGATGCGGTGCCATTGAGATGGGACTCACAAATATAAGTTCGTGGTTTATCAATGCAACGAAAAAGAGAGGAAGAACGATGAATGTGTGTGTGATGCTGCATTTTATAATTGTTATACAAGATTGTAAGGGGCAACGTATACCATCATAATATTATATACCAAAGGTTCGGAATTACCTTCAACGCGGTACAACGGTATATACACTACCTACCTATATAAGTTTGATCCCAATTTTTACCGGTTGGCATCCAACTTGTAAAATTTCAATTTCGATATATCTACAGATCTTTGTTTCCTCCCTGTAATATACAATCCACTCCTCCTCAAACAACGCCTTCGGCTACTTCGTTGTCATCCTCATGGCCCCGGAAGAGATAATTATGTATATACTCCATATACGAGCACTTGCTCTCTCTCCTACTTCCAGAGCAAACCGAGAAGAAGAAGAAGAAGATGCGCGCAGCTGTCGTATAACGTATACCTTCTATCCTAACCGGAGCTCGGCGTGTAATGTCCTGTCATTCGGGACAGCACGTACCTCCTTCCCTCGGGCACACGCGACTCTTTCTTTTTTTTTTCTCCCATACACATGTTAATTTTCTCCTTTTATTTTTTCTACACCTATATACGTATATGCATTCTCGCCCTTGATGCGTTATTATCAGCTCGCATACCTTAACATATACACATATACATATATATGCCCTTCCGGTATATACGCGTGTACACGTAAACGAGAAAGGTGATGTGCGCTCGTGATGATACAGCGTAAACGATTCGTCGCACCCGCGTGCCTCGGTTAAATGCTCGCACGCGTATATTATATACATACGAGATTGTAATATGAAAAAAAAAAAAAAAAAAAAAAAACGAAACTTTCATCAAATTGTGAGCCCAACACGCACGTATCAGCGTATAATGTATAATAAATACGTTAATACGCGAAAGTTTGTCGTCACGGTTGTTGCATGCGCTTTTCGCGCTATTTATTCTTCGAGCGAAACGTGCGAGCTGGACCGTAAAAAAAAAAAAAAAAAACCCGATAGAGCGAATCAATCTTCTTTCTCTCTCTTTGTAGGTATACAAGTAAATAATATATATATTCGTATGCGCATGATAGGTATATAGACATGTCGCATCGCAACCCATACAAGTGCTGCTGCGTGAATCCTGTATATTTTTCAGTTCAACATTTTTGTCCTCTCTCTATGTATACATTCTCCTCGTAAGTTATATAACTTTGAAGATGCATCGAAGCAACATGAAATAAAATGATCATTGGTAGCAATAGATATTTAAAGGTATATATATATACACACCTGGGGTCGGGCGGCGAGATGGACGAGCCAGTACTCGGACTCGCCGGGCGCCTTGGCCGTGCACTTGAGCTCGTCCTGGCTCGAGCCTAGAAAATAGCCCCTCTGCACGTTCTTCAGCGCCCATCTTCCGCTTCCTGTCAACCAGTTAGTTTAAACAATTAAAAAACCACGAGTCAACCATCATATTATACGTACACCTGCATCACGCGTGCTCGTGTTTGAGGAAAAAAATTAGGAAAAAAAAAAAAAAAAGAAAAAGAAAGATTAATCCATAAAGCCGTAAGTGCGGCTATCAAGCCGATCGAGCGAAACGGGGATTAACAGCGTCTTCCGTGATGAAAGTACATTGTGTGTGTGTGTGGCAAAGACAATTTCGTCGATTATACGAGCCACACATGTTATACAGGGGCGGAGAAAAATTACAAGTGGATCGCCCATCGTTTATATACACATTTTTAACTATACCGTACGACAAAGAATTAAAAGCCAACATAGCGAACAGAAAAAAAATTAAAATAAATAAAAGTACCATTATAGAACATATTAATCATTGGGAATGTCACACGAGAGAGATTACACTCGCGCAATATGTACATGTATATAGCATGTTACGCAAGCCCTCGCTTGATTACGCTCAGAGTATACGATACACCTAAATCTCGGGGTATAGTGGTGGCAGTTGTAATTAAAAACCATAATTGTGGTGCTAGAAAGTCCCCTGTAATAGCAAGAAAGACCAAATAAAAGCGGAGGGATAAAAGCGCAAATTATACGGAGCTCCTTGCTATGAGGATAACGACAATGACTTACCGTCGCAGGCGATTTGAATCTGGAAAGCGCAGCCGGGATCGGTGGGGTCCTCGGCCTCGCAGGTCACGTTGCCAAATTGATCGACGGCGAGGTAACGGTCGAGGTGCGAGCGCAGGTACACCTGGTGCTCGTTGCCCTCGAGGGTCCAGTGTTGCTTCTTCTTCAGAGTTGCCCCGTTGGCGTTTATCTTGAAGCCAAACGTCTCGGCCGTCAGGTACTTGAACTTGCCGTTTATCAGGCCGACCTTGGGACCATTATTTCACATACTGTTATTGCTGCTTTTTTTTTCTTTCTTTCTTTTTTTTTTTTTTTTTTANAAAAAAAAAAAAAAAAAAAAAAAAAAAAAAAAAAAAAAAAAAAAAAAAAAAAATACTTATACGCGGTTATAATCGCTCCATCATAGGTACGTACACACAACGCGCACCCATCGAGCGTTAATTATTTCCGCGGATCGAGCGGAAATTTTCAATCGGAGCACCCGTTAGATACATGGTACATGATGTCTCGCGACGACGAGGAGGTTCGCGTAAAAGTAGGCTGTTTGCCGAGTCAATTTGCTACGGGACTAATATGTGCCATTATATATATGCGAGTACGGAAGGGGGTCCATTATTTTACATGATTGTACGAGGGCAAGCGGCGTTGTGACCTGTTATTGAATTTTTTTTTTTTTTTTTTTTCTATTCTCCTCTCTGCGATCTAGATACACCTACTACCAACGCATCCATCTGTTTCCCAAAAAATGGCACACGCTATTGATTTTTCACGTATTATTTTAATTAAAATGTTAGACTTGAGTTCTAGTTTTGTACTATTGTTTGTCTCCTCGCATCAGGAAAGGCAACTCGTTCCAGGTAGAAAATTTTCCCGTTTCGTCGCGTAAAGGCAATAAGCAAATCAACGTCGCGCCACAGTAAGCGGCTGCAGGTGCGTCAAGCGATCTGTAAAGACGAAGCGAGAGAGAGACGCTCGATCGACTGACCGTAACCCCAAGTCGTTCTGGTATACACGTATTTGCCTGTGAAGAAACAAATTATTCCACTTGCCTGTACCTACTTGGCTACGTATTTTTTCACGACTATACCGCGTACAATAGAACACAACTTTATTGCTTGGGCACCTTTGCTTTTCTACTGAGCATCTAACTATATAGGCTGCACCAAAGAAATAGATTATTATTATTTTAAACTCTTATCATCGGCAAATTGATTGGAATAAACATTTTTGGATATCAATATGTATTGACTTATTTAAAGAAAAGAAAATAACAATAATGTGTTTGTATTCAAATGAATAATTATTTATCCACAACTATTTCATTGTTTCAAACCTATAATACCTGTACATAATAATTTTAAGTAAAAAAGCTTTAACTAAATAAGAAAGTTATTCACAGTAATATTTATGAAATATTTTATTGAGCAAAGTAACAAATTTTTTTAATTCAAACAAATTCACTTATTTGGATCAACAAAATGCTCTTCTCGATATACTCTAGAGCTTTTAACAAAATATATGATGTATTTACAATTTCGACCTACTTGGGCGTACGCGCGTGTTTCCGTAATTTTTTTTTTTCGGTTACAGCTTAATTATCACGTTGCTGTACGAGGTCGGTTTAAGAGGTGATCGTTTAAACTGCGCCAATAAACGCGAAACCAGCCACCGTTAGCTTCGGTTCTTTCATTTTATCATCGAAATCGTTAAAAGCGTCCCGTTATACGTGCACTCACTCGTTATTGATTTATTCACCGTTTACTTTTTTCAATCGACGCCCCGGAAATTGTTTTGTCACTACATGAGAGTTAATCGGTACAGGTAATATACCTATGAGTTATGATTTTTTTTTTATTTTTTAATCGACATCAAGCAACAAAAACCGATAACACAACAAATAAACAAAAAGCGTTAAATCTTACGGAACATCCGACATTTTGATTCCATATTTTATCACATGCAATTACTTTTTTATACATCTAAAAATCGATGACAGTCAATAGCGCACAAAGTTTCTAATCCAGTCGAAAACTATATTGATAAAAAGCGCACATCACAAGCTCCATTCTTTCTACTGACAGGTTCAAGGGACTCTACGTAAACTGATTTCAATATTGAATCATCGATAATGTATTGACTACTCTAGCCTGCCTTTGTTGATATTTTGAGATCAAGTGTTGTATACCATTGTTACGGATCAATACTACCATAAACATACTGGATGGGTGTGCCATAAATATTATCATTCGGTTTGTGCTTGCAGCCCTAAAAATATAATAGAACTGTCTCTCCTCGAAATAACTCGGATGATCTCTCGAGATTCTCCCCCCTCCCCCATTTCCTTAAATATGTATAATACGTGGGGAGTACGGAAACCTCGTCGTAATTATCAGCACCGTGTATGGTTTAGGTATACCTATTTGCGTATGTACGTACATAAAATATACTTATAGAGAGAGGGAGAGCTGTGCTTGCCAACGGGACGGGCGACGCGTCGCATACTTGGCCGCGCCAAGTATAGAACGAGAAAGGGAGTTTTGCTGGCATATCATTCGTGCAGATATAATACAATTTACGCTCAATATTGTGTATAGAGTGTAAAGTTGGGACGAGCGTGAGGGTATGGATAATGATGTACACGTGTCGACGCTAATGCGCCATAATGATTAATAAGCGCGCGTCGGTTAAGGTAAAACGGGACTCTTTTGCAGCCAGACGTAACAAATTATATCTATAGCATACACTGTATACTTCACTTATCACTGCGTATTTTGTCTTTACTGATCGGACAACTGATTATTTTTTTTTCCATCATCTATGACCACATATAGGCATGTTTGAGATGTAAATAATTTCAGCGAGCCGATTGCCAATTATTTGTAATTGTAGATTTTTTTCGTATCGGCGCGTTTATCGCGCGTAAGTACGTCGAGAAACGAATCTCGGGCGTTGCGATTAAATCAATTAATTTGTAAAACCATATCGAACGCAACGTATAATCGTGACCATTGCTGCCCCCTCCGCGGCATTGAAATATTTTTACGCGTCGTTTACGTACTTATTCATTTAATTATCTTATCCGCGATTTTCGGGGCACTTAGTTTCGTTATTGCATCACCGGGGAGAACAAGACACGGTGTTTATTATTGTTTTTCCTCGCAACCTTCTGTTATTAGTCGCGTGGGACGCGGAAATCAAATGAATCAATTAAACGGGCAACGAGCGCGTGAAAACGGTAAGAGTCCTTGTGTTTCAATTATTTCGCGGTGCCGCGTGTTTGGAGGTAAAAAGAACCTCTTAATGATTTTGTTACTCACGAAAGGCACAATTAACTCTTGAAATTATAGCGACATCGCCGACTGATGGAACAAATGTTATACACACCTACTAGGTATACTTACTAATAAACGAAACGGCGATCGAAGACAAAACGCGATAGTTATACTATCTTGTAATTATAAGCGTAATCGGAACAAGTTGTGAAAGCGACATCAACATAAAATGAATGGATTTCTTTGATAGTAGCTCCGAAAGTCGAACTTTAATTTGGCTTTAATGATTTTATTTCTTTTGACTAATATTTTTCTTGAAAAAATGAGTTCTTAAATTGTTCTCTGTTGCGATAACTCCGGCGAATACATCAAGCCATATATGCGGAGTTGATTGGAAATTAAATTTAAGAATCGTTATTTAATTAATTTTAAAAAACGTGCAGGTACAACAGTATGATTGGGATACAACTGTAGAGACGTGAGCTGTGTACACTACACAAAGTTTACATGATTTAAAATGGTTCTTTGTCAAATATTTTCTTTACGGTTCATTCAAATTGATACCTCACAATTTACAACTCATCAAAATAAATCAAAACGCGTTATGTTTCTCCTCGAGTAAAATCCAACGTTTACAAAAAAAAAAATTACCTTGAATTTTAATTGAAAAAGCATGAGATGAAGCATATTTCAAGTTCAAGTTTTTATCGTGATATTATACAGTAATACATATAGCTGTACGCATCAACCGTACCATCTCGATTGTGAATCAAAATCGGTACTTGTACATGTTGTACTACAATAACAGTCTAAGGGGAAAAAGCGTATCCTATTCTACACACTACACACGCACGCAACATAGTCCCTAATAGTATCATCTCGCTCGAGAGCGCGATGATGATGATGATGATGATGATATCCTCCCAATTAGAAAAATGCAATTGTAAGTAGACCGTCTAGCGACACGCGTGCTCTGCTGTACATACACACATCGTAACGTAAAATATGCGGTGTGTGTGTTCATATGCGTGCTTATACGTGTGTAAAAGAGAGTTTATGGAGAAAAGACTCGCGCATTGGCAACAGATGAGGGGCACAAGTATCGCAGCCGGGCTATAACGAGGACACGAGGCGCGAGATGTGAGAGAGTAAAAAGCTTCTTTTGCAGCTGCAGTTAAAGCTCCCCCTTTTGTGTCCTCATAGCCGATGTTTTATCCATTTTTTGAGGGGTGCCTTTTTTCCATACCAGTCGCACTCTCGGGAAGAAGAGCTTGCGGCGCATTGTACTTTTTGTTAAAAAAACGTCCACGAGTATATACATTATTTATACATATGCAAGCGAAGCATCTCGGCTTTTTTTTTTTTTTATCATCGCGAAAGAGGTGACGACTGGTTGAAACAAAAATTATGATGATAAATCATCCCGAGGACATCTTGTACCTGTTTCACAGGACGATTTTTAATTAGCTCTCATCTGCAGACAGACACAACTCACACATGTGTACAATTAAAAGAAAACTCGTCTTTGCACGCGTATGTGTAAAATATATCATGTGCACAGGTTTTCAAGCCACGCGATCATGATGAGATTATCCCGTCGAAAGTTTATCACGTGTAATTATTTATTACTATTAATCTAACGCGCAACAGATTTTATTGGCCAAGTTATTATTATTAGATCTTGTTTTTGAGCTTCTACGCTTGTCGATTCAGGCTTTTTGTATAGCAATGTGCCATTTTTTGTGTACATCCGTGTCAAACCGTATAGTCTATTGTAAAATGGTTTCACCGTGTGTGCGTATACACGATTCATCTAATTGGACAACCACGAGAAGCTACTTCGTTTCCAATTTGTGCCGATTAAAAACAACTAACACACATTGCAGTTTATTTTATGTACCCATTCGGCGATCGTCGAATCATTAAACCGCACGCGCTACAAACGACGGTAACGACGACCGATTCTCTCCGTCAAGAAAGTCTATCGCTTTCCGCTTACCCGGTTTCCCATTTTTTTTTTTAGGGCATATATAATTACAAAATGGGCCCTCCTAACGAATTGTTAAATTGAAGAATCCATACTTGTTTCAGAATCGAACAGAATTTTGATGCAAGGCGGCACCGTTGCTCAAGTTGATGGCCAAACATCAATTGCACAGGGAAACCATTGCACCAAGGTAAAATTTAATTTTTCCACTCAAACGTAATGATATCTTAGTTACCTTGTAAGTACCTCTCGTATTGAACATATCTATTCACATACAAAATCTGTCCACTCGCATCCATTGAAAAAAAAAAAAAAAATCAAAAAAAATTTTAAAAAACTGCGGACCTTGCGTTATTATATCCGTATGGTTGTTGTACTTACATCGTCGTGCTGCCGCATTAATGCGATACGATACCATCAAAAGAAATTAGAGAGAGAGAGAGAGAGGGGAATGATCCGAATATGCGTGCACACGTACCAACTGCATCTATGGTACTCATATGTATATTATACACAGTGTATAGCTCTTATTGATTAAAGCGGCGCTTACGTATACCTACGTACTTACATATGATTCAAGAGCTCGTGCAGAGAGTTTGATGCACCCGCGTGGATGGTGGTGTATATTTACACACGAGCGATATAATAATGGTATACTATATGGGTGTAATGTATAGGCACGCATACCGTGGCATTGCCCGGCTCGTAGATTGCTTCGTATACGTGACAGAGGAAGATTTTTTTTTTTTTTTTTTTTCAATCACAAATTCTTGAGGTCATCGAGGATATTGCGTTAATGCTGATTTATCGATTTGTAAAATTTGCAATGAACCAATCATCGATATCCATTAATTTCGAGCGTTATACGTGTATATTGTGTACTCGTGTAGTTGCTCTTTTGGTTTGTTGTTGCATTATTTTTATTTTTATTTTTTATTATTCGAACAAAAAAAGAAGTACAAGTAAACGAAGGAAACAACAGCATAACAATAAGTAAAAGGCTCGCTCCGGAAACCTCCTCGTACCTACACACTTGTATGCACATACATACATGATATTATTTGCCTACCATCATCATCCCAGACGTGAATTTCCTCCTTATTTCAGGCAAAGAGCACAGCTCTTCGTCCTCCTATATATTATATTCTTCGCCCCTTCCTTGGCACACATTAGCGTGCGGTTGAAACTTGTATGAAAAGTAAAAGAAAAAAAGAAGAGATTTAAAAAAAAAAAAAAAAAAAAAGGTAGACGCAAATGACTCACTGTCACTGTACTTGGTGGCAAGCGCGCACGTGTATAAATATGTGTAGATGTCGAGTGTAGGGTGTGAATCGCGTGTACGCGGGTGCGCGTTTGTGATCGAGGAGGCCGTGCGCATATATATATTTATATGCACTCGCTCTCCTTCTTTGGGGCCCATCGAAAAATAAAAAGCCACCCTCGGAGGAAACGACGACTATACGTGCATGAGAGCAGCACAAAAATAGCGCTTGAAAAGCGGCAAAATGCTCGCGCGCCGCACGACACGCACGCTCCTTCTATATTATACATATTATATGTACGTGTGTGTTTGGTGAATCATATGGAACCCTGTGAAATGACTGAAACCTGCACCCAAGAAGAGAGCAGGCGATTTGTTTCCTGTGAACGCGGATTTTTTTTTTTTTTTTTTTCATCTTTACATTCTTGTGGGCTTTTTTTTTAAATTCATTTATAGTATACATGCGAGCATTGCTTGTATAAACATTGTTACGTACAATAAATCAAAAGAAAAATTGCATGTATATTAGTATAATTTAGTACAAAGGATATTTTATTTTTTTAAATTCATCTCGAGTTTCTCGATGTTGCAATTCATTTTTCGCGTGTGAAAATAATGTATAATCGGTATAAGTATTTAATTTACAATACAAGAAGAAGAAAAAAAGAGAAGTGTACTCCACTCAACCATTCTAATCGAGTCTCAAATGAGCTACTGGACAAAGAGATAATTTTTTTTTTTTTTTTTTTTAACTCATGACGATAATTACCCCTTTATTCTCCCACCTCGGGCCCCTTTTGTTAATTTTATTTCCTTCCAGTGGATGCCCTCGAGAGAGCATCGCTCAAAAGAAGCCTCGAGCAGAAGACAAACGGGAGGAGGAGAAAAACCGATCTCGCGGCTCGTATACGCCAGACGCACTCGAAGAAGTCGAGGAAGGAAGAAAAAAGTCCTAACGATGTTGGTCCGCGTACGATAAGGACGTGTGGCGCGCAAGTGCGTCGACCCCCCCTCGATGATGATCGTGCGCGCACACACACACGGCACAAATATAATAATGTACGTATAGTATAAAGAACGCGTCGACCCTGACCCTTGAAAAAGTGCGTGCACGAGGCTATATTATAGTATAAGGGTGGCGTTAGTGGGGGGGGGGGTGGCCCTGCCTTATGTATATAGACACACACATACATGGATAAATGTATTTATGTGCAGGGGTGCAGGCGTAACTGCGCCCTCGTGCGGGGAAAACGCTCGGCCGGAGTGGTGCGCGTGCAGAGAGGGCGAAAGATTTTCCTACTCACCCTTCGAAGCCTGTCGCAGGAGTATAGTCGGCTTCGCACGCGTGTAAAATCGATTTTGAGCCTCGTAGGTATACGAAGTGCCCAATACTATCGACTCTGTGTAGTGTACAATATACATATAGGTCCCTTACCCGATGGTTGGGTGGATGTAAAGAGAGACAGGTGTTTGTGTATTGTGTTACACCCGAGCCGAGCTGTTTTGGATGTTGTGTTCCTGTTTGTCAGACATCACCATTGTCATCATGATATATACAACATGGAACGTACCGTACAATCAACTACGTAGACATGAAAAAAAGGGATTATGAAAAACAATGGGGACGAAAAAAAAAATAAAAGAGCTTAGACCAGCGGTTCTGTTGTGTACTGGTGGGAAGAGGTTGTTGAAAATGATTTCGGCAACTGCATCATCTCTCGCGCGATTGGGTAATCTCTTAATGAAACAGCGCTCGTTTTTGCGGTCATCAAGGGAATGGAGTAAATTTTTTTTCTCCTCTCGTACCTGCACTTACCCACTTTTTACGCCGAGGGAGCTTTTTTTTTTTTTTATATTTAATCGGTATCGTACAATATTTCG
Source organism: Copidosoma floridanum (assembly GCF_000648655.2). The sequence goes on along the minus strand of NW_019379518.1, from coordinate 444,519 downwards.
CAAGTTTGATAACTTTGCGGTTTAATCATAGTAAACTACACGTGTATATTTTGTCTCAAGAATAATACACAATATTATGCAATGAATAATCAACAGTATCGTCCAAGCGGACTTGCCGATCACGCGTATAACACGCCGACTCATTCAAAAGTAACGAATATCGATCGCGTCTCTCGAGAACGCGAAGAGTCCGACAAGTGTCATCGACGAGGGTGGGTAAGCATAGGGTGGGAAAATCTCGAGTTTTACCCCGAAAAATTCACTTGTTTTCACTATACCCTTCGGTGTATGATATAATGTTATATATTGATTGACAGGCGACTGCATCAGAGATACCATTTCGTGCAAACAATAAAGCAACGTTAAGAGTATAGTGACGATACACAGCATATATTTATCAACTTGGACAGTGAAAGAATGACTCAGATTTCGTGTGATATATGTATACGATACGTAAGTATACCATGTCACCTGAGCCGAAGAAGAAGACGTATAATGTGTATACCAAACGAGGTTTCTTCGCTCCCTTTCTCTCGCAACGCGTGGACATGCCGTTGTAATTGGTATCGTATAGTCCACATACTCAGCGAGCCAAAAACTTTACTTTTGACCCAGAGGTAAATACTTAAGTGGGAAGAAAAAAAAAAAAAAAAAAAAAAAAAAAAAAAAAAAAAAAAAAAAAAAAAAAAAAAA
>NW_019379518.1:426455-443759 GCF_000648655.2 Copidosoma floridanum | reverse complement strand
ATATATATATATATATATATATATATATATATGGATAAATATATAGGTGCTCGGGTCGCGCGAAAAAGGGCGATTCCCCTTCAATAGAAGAACCAACCACCTCCGCACAATGGGGGAGTTTATTTGATGCGTATACACTCATACACGTGAATGACCAACACGCACGCATCAGCCGCTATCTCCGCCTCGCACTCACATTTCATAATACATAGGTAATATTATTAAAAATAGGATCCTGTATTCTACGATCATCGACGTCGTCCTGTATAGGTATAGGCTCCAGGGTAATATATTTATTACGAGGTATCGAGCGAACAGTATAGGAACTCTATCAGAGAGTATGTATGCACATTTCGTATCATGATCGAACATTATATTCCAATCAACACTACCCTTCATATAATAAATATGTAATTACCCGTTTAATAGTTGGTGCATGTGCATCGCGTATAAATAAATTATACCCATACTTACTTATTCTATTTTTTATGGAATACAAATGCAACTGTATGCCCAAAGATGAGAATATGAGGTTGATTTAACTTACGTTGCAGTGGAGAAAAAAAAAAAATATATATATATATATATGTGCTGCATCTTGAGGAAGATTTTGGCGGGGGGCGCCAGTCAGAGAAAGACCGCATCCAAATATAGTTATAGATATATAATACATGATGTGTATACGAATACTTTTGGAGGAATGAGAGACGACGACGACTACGACGTGTGTGCTGAGCATCAGGGGGGATAAAGGAAAGATAAAAGAGAGCAAAGCGAATCGAGCAAACTCTTACACATATATACCTACGCCTATATATATATGGATACACTTGTATGTGCGACCATTCCGGCAAAAGTCGCCCTTTTATCATACGTATACGTGTAGGTATACATACAACATAACGAACGACGAACCCGGGCCCAGGACTATCGCGTTCTATGTATATTATAATATATATACGAGCACACATTTTGCAGGCGTGGGAGGAGCTGTGCCGGGTGATATTGCCCGGCTGCCGGGGCGGTATCTTCGCGTCTACTTATACATACATTTATACATACACACCAGTACCTATCCGTACACAAAAAACACGTTTATAATGTGGTATAGCTGCGTATACGTGTACAATACAATCCGGGGGCGCGATAACATCGACTGGCAGTACATTATATATATATAGTCACTTAATGCGTTTCCTCCTCTATATTATATTTAGTGTGTGGATTTATCACGGTGTATAGAGGTATGTTGAAATTGCATTGAAATAAAAAGAAGAATTTTTACGAGGTGCTGCGTAAAAAAAGTTTACATACATATTATACCTATATACACCGAAAATCACGGGTGATAAAACGTCATTTCAGTAATTACACGTATTGAATTAGACATCGAATTGCTTAGCCGGGTATTATTCCTTGGCAGGTATATTACAGACTCACCGAGTGAAAAGATCGGAGCGAAGGGTTTGTTGTTGTTGTGCCGTTGCAAAGGTATCTGTACGAGTTGAAGACACCCCGAGCCAGCATTAACCCCAAAAATATACACTTGTAAAAGCTCCAAGCATCAACAACAATTAAAAGTCCTTTGGCTGATACTCCCCGCAGCAGACGACGGACGACCAGAGGGGGGTGTACACAAACTGTGTGTATATATACGTGATCAGCTGAAAAAACAATAGCTGCAAAAGTACACTGTACAGCTCCGACCCGAAATTAGACAACACGAGTTTAATTGTAATATACCTAAGTATATTCAACCGAATGAATGTACAACAACGCGGTAGCGTCGACTGTTTCGATCAAAGTGTAAAAAAAAAAAAAAGACTGAAGAACGATTGCAGCTGATATTGGCACGAAACTCGCGAGTCGACGCTTGTCGCGCTACTGACTGTACTCTCGTCCTCGCTCGTGGGGAAGAATATACACACGAAAGTGGTGGAGGAGCACCTTCCTCCCACCCCAGTCCTGGTCGAGAGAGTTTGTGCGTAGCGCGCGCCGCCTATAATACGAGTTTCAAAGAACCAAGGAAAAAAAAAAAAAAAAAAAAAAAAAAAAAAAAAAAAAAGGGTTGAATCATATTATATAGGTACCTACATTGTGAATCCCAGCGTGAAAGAAAAAAAAGATCGAAAACTATGTAATTTGGCAATTCATGGTTAATATGGGAAAAACTACGTGTCGAATCGAGTGTAGATTTTACTATTATCATTTCATGATATTTCAATACAACATATCTTATATAATATGTATATATAATATTTACCACGAAACCCCAACAGATAAGAAAGTTTGGAAATCCGTGAAATACTTAGTTAGCTTATGGTTCATGAAAACTTTACTTACATTGTTCACTTTAACCATTCATATTTAACTCTACATTTTGGTTCATTCAATATCTATACGTACAGATTTTACACGTCACGCGTTATTGTCTCATTTGTAAGTATATTATTATTTTTTACGAGCAATTTTGAATTGTCACATACGAGTACGTCAAATTGTTCATTCGTTATCGATGTACTATGGAGAGTGGCCGTATATTAAATAATATCATCTACTTGGGTCATTGTTTGCCATCCCTGAAACGATTTGTTTCTTGGTTTTAAACAATGAGCTTTAAATGAATACGAAAAATGTATCGCGAACAATCATCTCCCGTACGCGGCTTGGAAAGAAAAAACAAAAAAACAAAAAAACTTATTTTTTGTTTGTCGTAAAAAGTGTGGACCAAACGAAGCGCCAATTACAAAGTCTCGCTCTATTCCTTTGTTAATTATCATGAGGGTAGAGCCGCTGGCCATGAAATGTAGCTCGTGGAAATTACGTTCGTTTGCGAAAACAAAAATCGAAAAAAAAAAAAAAAAGAAAAAAAAAGAAGCATAGCCTCGTTTTTCAGTCTGATTGTCTCTGATGAAAGGGGGTCCTGGTAACGTGGCACCGGATTTTCCATGATCAAACGCTGATGTTATACTTAAAATCTTTGCGTTTCTAGACAACGTGCAGGCATACCGGGTTACACGAGAGAAAGCCGATCTGCTGTAATCACCACTAAGCACGAGAATCAAGAGCAGTACCATATATATAGATTGCGTTGCACCATTAATTGTTACACGTTACGTGTACATGTCAGGGATGGTGCTTTTGTATACGTTATAAAATACCATAACTAAAAGGAGAGAAGGCGAGAATGACAAATGTCAGCCTCTGATGAAAATGCCTCTGGTGCATGTGATACGTAGAGCTGGAAAAATACAAAAAAAAATTGTGGACGAACATCATCATCAGAGAGATACATAGTGACCACACATGATTATTATACAGGAAAGCAGCATTGGCCATAAGCTAAGTATACAACGGTACAAAGTTTACCCACATTGTATAAATGTGAGAGCTAGCCTTGGTCCGATCCCTTGTGTATATACACACATAATATATTCCATGCCGATGGCTCAGAGCGATATGCCGCTGATGGCAGACCGACGCGTGTGCGCATCAAGCTAATTAATTGCGAATTAATTAGCCGCGTGTGGCCAGAATTGCGGAGGTAATGTGCACCACCCGTATATCTCGTTGAGAGGGAGATCGGTATATATATATATAAAATCCAGAGCCAGGTGCCCGTGACTAACGAGCTGTTGCAAGCAGTGTGCGTGCACACCCGTACACTTATGTTTACGGTACGGGCACATATTATATACATGGACACAAGAGTCCGGCGTTCGCCGATGCAGAATCTCTCGACGCAGGGGAGTTCTCTGGAGCCCCGTTTTCCATTATCTTTTCGGTGCACGTGGATGCGTCAACTCTCGAGATCACGGATGGAAGATATATGAAATTCGATCGAGCACCTATTGTGGAACACTATGCACAAGGATGGATGTATATATACGTGTAATTTTCAATTCGCCTTGATCTTTTCTTTAAAAGATCCGTTGTGCACAAACACTTGAGATTAAAATGTATGATTTTCCAAGATATTTATGAATAAACGTTGATCTGATTCATCGTTAGCCGCCTGTGTTTCCATTATCCGTACTGTTTTCGGTATTTTGTAGTCATACATTTTCATATGGCTCGTACATTGAACTAAAGCTGAGATTTTTTCTTTTTCGGCTAATCATCGATTTGATTATGCAGTTTGTTTGTCCGCACTTCCAACGTGATTCGCGCAAAAGCTCGCAAGCTCCAGTTTTCTCGATCCATTGACCCAAAAAAAAAAGAGAGAGAGATTAAAAAAAGAAAATTTAACCATGGAAAGCGCAGCATTGATGCTCGGGATAGCATGAATGCTTGTAAGTACACCCGTACGCGTAAAAAGTAATGCATCTGTTGGCACGAAGACGCAAGCGATTTCGCAGTTTTTTTTTTGTACATCGTGCATAATATGAAAGTAGGTGTAGGACAACAGCTGCTGCGAGTGATATAAAAAAAAAAAAAAAAATGCGGCGCCGCGCGTTTTCTCCCCGCAAGCAATTTATAATAAATTCTCCTCTTTCCATTTAAAAACGACAAACGCTCGCGGTGCAAAAGAAATCGGCCTGCAAAGGTATATGTGTGCGCGCGTAGAAACGGCAGCTCGTTAAATCGCGCGGTGGACAAAAAAAAAAAAAAATGTACAAGCCCAGCGTTGCATCGTCGAAAGTTTGCCGAACAAGCGCATTATATTTGTACACGCGCGTGCATGGATATACAACAAGCAATAACCCACTAAAGGTGTCCCAGAATGGAAACCTATGGATGAGATTTTGCGTGCCGAGAGTATATATTTGCACGCATGGAGGTTTGGTGGAAAAAAAAAAAAAATTCACGTTCGAGTGGATCCGTGCTGTATGTGTGTTCCACTTTTTGCGCAGATTTCGCTCACGTGCGCATAATGTAAGAATCAGTCGGATGGCGAGCTTGTGGTCTCTGGGATCCAAAGGGGGAAAGATATTAAAAAATGCGGGCTAATTTCGATAAATATAAGGTCTTAAGCTCGTCCTTTCAAGTAAAATAACTCTGATGCGCCGTCGTCGTTGTTTGCCGGGCACTTTGTGAGACATCACCGTCGTATACAGGCGAAGAGTATACCCGAGTCAACGTTTAATCATACCTTTGAAAAAAAAAAATACTTACTCAAGCGACGTTTCTCCGAATCTTTTTTTCCACTCGTTTGCTCCTTTACTTTTTGTGTTCGCACCCTGTTGTTGCGCGGTGCATCATATATATTTAGGGCATCATCATCTTCGCCGTTGATTATTACACGCGAAAGTTACCGATGGAACCGTTAAAAGTGCAAGTCCCAGCCTTTCGTTTGTTTCTCTCTTCGCGTGCAACCCGCACATGTGCACGTAATTCATACTTTTAGGTCAAACGATATTAAATCAACACCCGTAGATATATATATATATATATATATATATACACACACACTTACTTGCGCAGCTGAGACGATGGTTTACTGCATGTATATTTAATCGTTGCGCTGCCTTTTATTCGCTGATTATCCATCGGAGTGTTAATGCAAGAAAGTTATGCAGTAGGACACGAAGCGCAACAACTTTCCATACATAGATATGGTTTTTTTTTTTTAAAGGATTTTTCTGGCGTGCCACGGAAAAAGTAGCGACAATAAGATTAAAACTACACATGCGCTCAAGGACGACAAATCGACGATTTTATCGGACGTCAACAATGTTACCCAATTGCCGCTAATTGGTAATGAAAAATTTATACCGATCAGTTTCCCCCCTCCCCCCCTTTTTTTATTGTGTACAGACTTCCACGATCGTACGGTCGTTTAGGTACGACTCTTTAATGATGATCTCCTCGAATTCGTACTTTTACTGATGCAATGCCACGTTTATACGTTGAAACACACGATTGTTCCCGTTTTCAGAAACGTGTGTTACATACCGGCAATTACAAGGATCGGTAAGTAGCTATTATCGGCCTCAAAGCGATCGCTTGCAATCGATGACGTAGCTCGATGTACAATATACCGATCCTTCATTTCCCGCGATCGGCAGAGCGAACGAGTTCCAACGAAAAACGAGGGATGGACGAAACAGTTATATGTACTATTGTTACATTATCAACGAGACCATCATTCGATTTTCCAATGAGTTGCACGTGATTGTTATACCCCCGATGCATGGAAACAAGTACACCCCATCTCTCGTTTCTCGCTGTGGTATGCATCACGAGCGACAACGTATGACAGCTATGACTAGCATCATCGCCGGCAAAAAAACACCAACCGAACCGTTAATCGGGTAATCGATGGGGAAACGATTATCACCGTCGCAGGCCATCCACCATCGAGGCTGTCAATTACAACACGCCGCGTGCGACATGATTGGTTAGCTCGTCCTTGTTTTTTTGTCCCCGACGACGACGCTTCGCCAACTCGTCCACGCGCTCTTTGTGCCACTGGCGCTGACATTCTTTGGAAATCGCGTGATGCACTGCTGCGTGTTACATATAAGTGTATGCCCAGTCGAGCTAAACGAGTTTTCGTGATGCTCGTGGCAAAAAAACAACAAGCTAACAACAAGTGGCTTTACACGTGCTTTTGACGCCTATGCGTCTGACTTTCTGGATCACTTTGTTTATTGTTCTTTTCGCGGATCATCCGCGTGACAATTGACGATATAGCGGTAGAGAGAGAAATCGTTCGATCGTATGAAAAAACAAAAAAAAAAAACAACAACAAAATGTATATTATACATACCCTCGGTAACGAAGTATGTTATAAAGCAAGCGCTCGTAGGAGATTATTTTTGGACGATCGCGGCGTGTTGATAAACGATAAAAATTGTTTAGCATAGAATAAAAGCTTGGGGGGGGGGGAGTGAGGCACGCGATGTATATAGGCATATCTATATTGTTCATGTAACGAAAGAAAGACAATGCGAGTACCGCGCGTCCCGTTTTTTTTTTTTTTTTCCTTTTTTTCGGGGCTGCGCGGGAAAAAAAAAAAAAAGCTTGGGGGGGGGGGAGTGAGGCACGCGATGTATATAGGCATATCTATATTGTTCATGTAACGAAAGAAAGACAATGCGAGTACCGCGCGTCCCGTTTTTTTTTTTTTTTTCCTTTTTTTTCTTCTTTTTTACGTAACAAATATGCTTTTACCCGCAAAATGTATCGGGTTATTTGAAGAATTTTCACGCGTCTCTCAGTCAAAGTAACGAGGTTTCGGGTAACGTGTTTTTACTTTTAATTGGAAGAAAAAAGAAGAAGAAGAAGAATTTATATATGCTACTACCCCCAAGGAGCGGTTAATAACTCGCCCACGACTCCGTTGGCCAGCTGTCTCCCTACCGATGCACGAGCATGATGGAAAAAAAAGGAAAAGTATACAAAAGAAGGGCCAACAAAATATTCGCCCGGTTGTATCGTATGTACTCCATGCGCTTCACTCACCGGGCGAAAAAAAAAGTATACCTGCAGCATCGCAAAGTAAGATGAAAAAAAAAGAAAAATCCTTCCCCTGGAGATCGGGGGGCTGCAAATTCGCGGAGGGTCCTCCGATGACGCGAGCAAAAGGAGGGCCCCGAAAAATACAAAAAAAAAAACTACTTATGAGCGAATAGCGTGCTGTCGGACAGACAGCGGTAGCATCGGCAGCTACGACGACGACGAGGACGTTGAGGATACTGTCCCAGCGGTCGGCGGGATNTCTTTCCACGTGGCAATTTGTCGAGCTTGATAAGAGGTTTTATGGCGCGTGTCGGGTTTGTTGTTGATCCGTGCAGCGGAGGGAGCAGCTTGCTTTTTGCATCCTTCCGAGAGGGCGTTTTTAACGCGATGTAGGCCGATTTACTTATCTTCCAGCAATACAGTAGTTATGTATTAAAGTGCTCGTTGTTGAGAGAAAAGAGAAGGACATTTTTTTTTTTTTCTTTTTCTATCCTTACTTCCAAGTGTTGAAATATATCATTTACGGGTGCCATAGAGAGTCGTACAACAATTACGAGATAGTATTCAATGTTGCCCCATAGTGTGCAACGTCAAGTGTCGGCTACTTTTATACAGCAGAGCTTTTCGAGTGTTGCGACGCTTATAAAGTAATAACTGATACAAAACGAAAAACAAATCACATTATTATCATTTAAGATGTGTATAATTATCGTTTCGCAGCTTTTTGTCCTTTTTCTTTTCTGTTTTTTTTTTTTTTTTTTCCACTTCATTTTTGTGTTCTACTGTTATGTATCAAGTATGTGGGTACTACTTACTTTACCTTACCTTTGTTTTTTGGTTTTTTTTGTGCAGACAATGACAGCTTACGAATTATTTTCGAATAATCGCGCGCTCTGTCTATAGCTCCGTCTCTTTAAAAAAAAAAGTTGTCTGCTCCATATTCGCACCCTCCCCCCACGTGTTGTTTGTTTACCTTTATGGTGTGTGGTTGTTTTCTTTTTTTATACAATTGTGTGTATATATATAGAAGACTAAACGCAATTGGTATTTATTAACAGTATTAACACTGATTGGTAATGGAGGCGATCAGGGTAATCTGCCTGGACAGTTACCAATCTGCGCCGATCATGGACGTCGATCCGATTTTTTCACAATTTCGCGGCAGCGAGATCAAACAAGTTCCTGTTTTGCGTATTTTTGGCATAACGCTTGGCGGTAATGAAAATTTGTTTGTTTAATTGTTTTTTTTTTTTTTTTTTTTTTTTCCTTCTAAAATTGAACTCGTTTATATGGTGACATAAACGTTATCAAAACGTGTAGCAAGCAAATGTGCACAAATTCCTAGAAAATTGCGTGAACGAGACTAATTAATTTTTTTAGGTGAAAAAGTATGTCTTCACATTCATGGTGTTTTCCCCTACATGTACGTGCCCTACATGGGACACGTCAATCCGGACATTCTAGCGTATCGCCTAGCTGAAGCTCTGGACACGGCACTCAATGTTTCCTTGGGATCTGCCAACTCCAAAACACAACACATTTATAAAATACAACAGGTTTCAGGAATGTATGCATCAATCTCAAAAATCAAAAATTGATACTATTGTAAAATGTGTATGCAATATGTAGCTGTAATCTGTCATTTTGTTTCAGACCTTTTTATGGCTATCATTTAAAAAAACATCACTTTTTTAAAATTTATTTCTACAATCCTGCCATGGTCAAGAAAGCAACGAATTTACTATATGTATGAATAACGTTAATTTTCAAAGTATTGTTTTTGTTTTTTTTATTTAGCAGTTAATATATCATTTCATTACAGAGCGGGTCTATTCTTGATCAGACTTTTCAACCTCACGAAGCTCACATACCATACACCATACAGTTTATGATCGATTATAATGTTTATGGTATGAGTACTATAAACCTGAAAAGTGTGAGACATAGGTACAGTGCTGGAGCTGTAGAAAATAAAGACCAACTATCCCGTGATTCCGAAAATACCCTCAACTTTGAATCGGACGAGAAACAATATATGCCGTTTTCGGTCACAAAACAGAGTGTCTGCAAAATAGAAATAGATGCTTGGGCATCTGACATTGGCAACAGGGACGTCATTGATAAAGGAATAGATTTGAACCCAGGCATCGCTGCAATTTGGCAGGAGGAGAAAGCTAGAAGAGCTCAAGCTGGCTTGGGTGGAGATTCTCAGCTGACACCCCCAAAGAGTCCTGAAAGATCTCAGGCAGCGAATTTCATGACAGACAGTGATCTGTATCACCAGAGTAGATTAGTTCAACGGCTATCTATTCTTGAATCACAAGTATTACGATAGTTTTTTCGAGTAACTTTTCAATTGAGTCGCGTTTGATTTTAATTGAAAATTTATTTTAGGGAGATGAAAGTTCTATCTCACTCAGCACAGAAAACACATCGTATCCAGTAGCTGTGCCGGATCATAGTAAATTATTGGACGCTTCTCAACTGGAAATTCACGCAGGCCCACTGGACACGAGTATTGCCGAAAAATCTCAGGGATTTTCAAGTCACGATGTAAATAACGAATTAATATTGTCACAGTCCAAAGCTTCTTTTGGAAACTTGACATTGGATAGCAGCGATCGTAAGTTTCAAAGAATCACTTTTTTTACATATGTCTCTATGAATTAAAATGAACCTTTTCTTCACTTATTTTTAGTTGATTTTGTGGATGTACTAGTGAATTTAGACCAAGAAGACGGTTCCAATAGTCAAATCGATAACAATAGTATTCTTGGATCTCAAGCATCTCAAAGACAATTTTCAAATTTTCCGTTCGAGCAGGATAACGAAGAGGATGATGAAGAGGAAAATGAAGGAACACCTGATTTGAATCTCACCACTTTAGACTTGGATGCTTTTAATTTCAGTTCTTGGGGAACTTGCGAGGAAAAATCGCAACCCCAAACGCAAAGTTCCAGCGAATCCCAGATCGGTAAACGTCCCATACATCCTTCCTAAAGTTCAATTCGATTGGAATAAATAAAATCGACTGTGAATTTGCAGAACTCGTGTTGGAATCCTTGACGGAGGCCGCACCGTCAGATTCAACGAAGGACATACCTCAGCTCGACGGTCCCATTGACGAGGAAAACGCGCGTTCGAGTCCACCGCGCAATGAAGAGGACATCGACAAAACGATCGAGCGACGAGAGCACGTGGCTTGCGAGTATAGGCCGTCGTCTGAAGGCCGAAGGTCGTCGATCACAGCAACCCCAAGGAAACGAAAACAAGCGTCGAGCAGCGATGACGACGACTCGAGGGATAGCGTTGCAAAGCGACGAGCGACCAGTCGTCTTCCGCGAACTCCTCGGCGAACCCCCAGCAAAAGATCGGACGGTAAAATAACAAGCCCTGGCTGTCCTACGCGCACCTACTCGCCGTTGAATGTCGAGGTAAGCAGTGGCCAGAGGACGCCCAAGTCGTCGCCTTGCGCCTCATCATCGACGAGGACACCTTCTAGGGAAATGGCTCGGATGAATCTGAGTAAAAAGATCATTTTTTCACCAGTTAAGGAGCTCCAGCACGGTAAGATAAAACGGCGATTCATTTCTACAGTTTGTGGTATTTATTTATCTTTTTTTTTCGTTGTCAACTTGAACACAACCATTTGAAAAATGTGAGTAGAGGACGATAACGCAACGTCTACGAATTCGGGGTCTGTAAAACCCGTGTCCAAAACATCCGAGGAGTTGTTCAGTACTGACAAAGACACGTCCGACAGCGACGCCACCTTGGTCGAAGATTCGGACGATTCGCTTGCAACGGTGAAATCATCGCCTCCCGAAAATCTTGTTATCATTAACGAGAGCGATTCCGACGATCCGACGTTTTCGAGAGAAAAGCTGAGCAACTTGTCTCGCTACAGTTTTCCCCATGACATTTTGGATCCAGTTGCAGAGGAAGCATCTCCAGAGGGAACTAACGACGAAACGACCTTCTCTCAGTTTTTGGAGATGAAAGAGATAATGTCGGGTGGCATGCCTTTCGCGAGAAAAATCCCAGATGGGAGTAAAGCTGCAGGAGCGCAGTTATTGTCGCTCAGTCGAGAGTGCGTCATTGAAGCTCTGGAGCAGCACAAAAAACCCAAGCGCGCCAACGTTCAGCCTTTTTTTAGCAAACGAGCGGACGCTGATGCTATGGCACGGCACCCACTGCCAGCTGGCGCGCTGTTCAGAACCAAAGGACCGCCGTCGAGCGAAGAATTTCGCTCGTGTCTCAAGGATGTTTTGGGTGACTGGGGGCAACTCGGAATATCGACCGACGGAGTCGTCACATCGATCGATCCAAAGGATGCAGTGGTCAATGAAATGGTCCAAATCACACCGCTGTTTCTGCCACCGAGTCGCGAAAGCGTCGAGGCCTGGCTGGAAGCTGAAAACCAAAAGGCGAGAGAAGCCGAGAAGAAGAGGAAGGAAGAGAAGGTCAAAGAGTCGTCCCAGAGGTCGGATACTAGCACGATCGTGGACTCACCGTTCGATTTGTCGGTGTACAAGGGCTTTGGCTTCCAGAGCGAAGCGTCCAAACACCTCGGAGTGACTTGCGGACAGATCGAGTTTACTAATCACAAGTCTCCTCTCAACGTCGCTCACGAAAATCTTGGAAACGCGAAGGCACTCACCAATGTAAGCAATTCTGTCGTGCGGTCCAACTCGAATATCGTACTGTCGCTTTGCTCTTGTTTCAATCGACGAATCTTTTTCGCAGCATCAATTTCTGACAGTTTTGTGTTTGGAAGTGCACGTGATCACGAGGCCGAATCTTCTGCCCGATTCCCGATACGATCCGATCGTAGCGATATTTTACGCGATACACAACGACGTGCCCCCAGATTGGAGCAAAGTGAAGCCACTCGAGTGCGGTAAATTGCATATTTTAACATTCCCTATTTGTCCCGTCCTGAAAGCTTTTCGGCAAGTGAAAATACCGATACTGTTTTAGGCGTGATAATAGCAGACTCGAGCAAAGTCGGTTCCAACGTCGCAAGTTCACAGCAGCAATCCTTGACGTACGTCGAGAGCGAAGAGTCTCTGCTCGAAAACTTGTTATCCATCATCGATCGCTGTGATCCGGAAATCTTAATCGGCTGGGATCTGGAGACGCAGTCGTGGGGCTACTTGTTTCAGAGAGCATCGGTGCTCGGGAGAAATTTGAGCGGAAAAATTTCCCGGATTCCCAGTGCAAAGTGCAATTGGGAGACGTCGAACGATCAGGCAACCCAGGAGTGGTACATCGAGACTTTGGCTGAAGTCAAGCTGCCCGGCCGAATTGTGCTCGACATATGGCGAATCATGAGATACGAAATCGGTTGGTGAGATACTTATATTATTATTATTATTCTCTACAAATTCAACGGTCGAAACGCATCGAGTTTTGATTTCTTAAACATGGCTCTTGTCTTTATAGCTTTGACGAGTTACACTTACGAAAGCGTAATGTATCACGTGTTGAACGAGAGAGTGCCGCATTATAGTTTCGATGTACTAACGAGTTGGTGGAACAAGCCCTTGTGCCAGTGGCGCGTCATCGATCATTACACAAACAAGGTACTGGGCATTCACAGAATCCTACATCACCTGGACATCATCAGTGAGTAACAACATCGCGAGTGAAGTTTTTTTTTTTTTTTTTTTTTTTTTTCTTTTTATCTTAATTTATTAAAATTAAATGTCGCAGACCGGACGAGCGAGCACGCCCGACTCTACGGCATTCAATTTTACGAGGTGTTCTCTCGGGGCTCGCAATTTCGGGTCGAATCGATGATGCTAAGATTGGCTAAACCACTGAACTACATACCCGTCTCACCGTCCTCGCATCAACGAGGCTGCATGCGCGCTCCCGAATCGTTGCCCCTCATCATGGAGCCCGAATCTACGATGTACGTCGATCCCGTGGTCGTGCTTGATTTTCAGAGCCTCTACCCGAGTATTATCATCGCCTACAATTACTGTTTTTCCACTTGCTTGGGTCGCATCGACAACATTGGAGCGTAAGGGCAATTTCGTTATGATTTGTTTTATTTTTTTGACATCCAAATACATACACACTTGTTCACGTTGCAGCCCTCATCCCTTCGAATTTGGAGCTACGAACTTAAAAGTACCCAAGAATCTAGCGTTAAAATTACAAAACAAACTGAACTACGCGCCCTGTGGCGTCGCGTACGTCAAAAAAGAAGTACGCGAGGGTATTCTGCCCCGCATGCTCATGGAGATTCTCGACACGAGACTGATGGTCAAGAAGGCGATCAAAGATCACCCGAAGGAAGATCGCGGCTTGCAAAGGGCACTTCATTCCCGACAGCTCGGCCTCAAGCTCATCGCCAATGTCACATACGGTTACACAGCCGCGAACTTCAGCGGCCGCATGCCTTGCATCGAGGTAACTAATATTAGGATTGTCTTGAACCGCATTTGTTTTAATTGGCAATAAATTTCTTTCTCAGGTCGGTGACAGTGTGGTGAGCAAAGGTAAGGAAACCCTGGAACGAGCTATCAAGGTCGTGGAGTCGACGAAAAAGTGGGGAGCGCGCGTTATCTACGGTGATACGGATTCCTTATTTGTCCTCCTGGAAGGGAAATCCAAGGAGGAAGCCTTTAAAATAGGAGCCGAAATCGCTGATGTCGTTACCGCGGCGAACCCCAAGCCGGTTAAGCTGAAATTTGAAAAAGTCATGATGCCTTGCATACTACAGGTACAAATGATGTTTTAATTGATACAATGTCGATCATTCGTAATGAGGAGGCATTTTTTTTAGACGAAAAAGAGATATTGTGGCTACATGTACGAGAATCTAAATGATGAGCCGGTTTATTTGGCCAAGGGCATCGAAACTGTGCGACGAGATGGATGTCCAGCTGGAGCAAAGGTTAATCGGAATTGATGATGTCGGTTGTTTAATCATTTTTGTGGGTATTTATTGCGACTCATTTTTTTTGCAGATTCTAGAAAAGTCTCTAAGAATACTCTTTGACACGAAGGATTTGTCAAAAGTAAAGGAATACGTGACGAGACAGCTCGACAAAATCCTTACTGGAAGGGCGTCGATTCAGGACCTAACTTTCGCCAAAGAATTTCGCGGCTTGAGGGGCTACAAGGCCGCGGCATGCGTACCCGCATTGGAGCTCACGAAAAGGCTCATGCAAAAGGATCCGTGTGCTGTGCCAAGAAGAGGCTCTAGAGTCCCGTATATTATTGTTGCAGGTGGACCAAATGAGCCTCTAATTCGATGCGTCAGATCGCCAATGGAAGTGATTCAGGATCCAGGCTTAAGACCTAATGCCGTTTATTACATCACAAAAGTCGTAATTCCGCCTCTCAACAGGTGTCTGAATTTAATTGGAGTTGACGCTTATGCATGGTAAGTATTTTGAGTTTGAAACTAATCATTGATAAAATAAGAAAGGCTGGACTTACACTTTTATTTACATTTATTTATAAAAATTATAGTAAGTTTAAATACATTACTTCCAAAGTATGATAACATTAACGTAATTAAAACTATGATTTTTACAATTAGTTATATTTTCCAAATCGAATTATTAAACTGTTTAAATAGGTATATGGAAATGCCTCATCGTCAAGCGCTCAACCGATTACAAGGTGTGCCTTTAGTCAACAGCAATCGCAAGCAAAGAACAACAATATCTCAATACTTGTGCAATACAATGTGTCCATCGTGCGGGCAATCGTGTGACAGAGGTATTTGTGCAGATTGTATAAAAAACCAAACTCTCACGCTTGTTATTTTGTATGAAAAATGCAGACAGTATGAAAGAATCCATTCAAATATCAAAAAGGTATACAAATCTATATATAAATTTATACTTAGAAGTAGATAACCAAAGTTTGTTAAATTATTAAATTACTTCATGATAATGCAAGTATATGTTTCAGATGTGTGAATCGTGTATTGGTGTAATGGACGCCGATAGTTGTACTTCTCTCGATTGTCCAATATTTTATCGCAGAATGCAGGCACAAAGAGACAGTACACAAATTTCACATATTTATGATGTAATTCAATGCATGGAACATTTAAATTGATGCATTCATGTTATTATGAAAAGTTATTTTTTTAGTACAAAATTGTTACCATTCAATGCAAATCAGATCCATTATTTTCGGATTTTTAAATAATTTACACATGTACATTATTGTAAATACTGTTATTATATCAAAAACTTATTTTTTTTATAGAACATACTTTTTTATACAAATGTTTTGTCAACTGTCTTGATGAAACCTCAAAAATAGATTTTTATGTATAAAACAATTTTTGTAGTTGTACTATACATATATGAACTTTAATTTTTGATAGTTGATTCAATTCCATTTTTATATTTTTGTACACGTGGGCTGAAGTAGCAATAAATATGTTTTTTTTTTAATTTTTAAATTAGATGAAGTATGATTCACCTGAAAAAAAAAAAAGAAAAACAATATTACCTAATGTTGTATTAATAATTAATGAATTTTGACACAGTTCATATGAGCTATTCACAAAAGTCAAAACAAGGGTGTTTAACTAACTCATAATTGTAATTTTAGAGGAATAATAATTCTTTAAATAATAAATTCATTATAGTTCTAAGCACTTGTTTTAAAACCTTATTTATAAAACCTACCAAAAACAACAAATTGCTGCAAAAAGCTGTATTTTCTCTAATGAATATTTAATATACTTAGTTAAATGTAAATGTACATGATTGTGTACATTCATTTCTTAATTTTTTTTTTAGAATATCACCCAAGTACCTACATCATGAATACTGTTTAAAAATGAACCAAACTTACACAATTGATTCCTCCTATCAACCAATAAATAAAAGGCTTAGTGATAACAAGACGAATTATTATTTCTTTGAACAGCTCTATAAATAGGCACAGATCATGAATCTCAAACAAAAAACTCAAGGCCAGTAGATACTTGGACAGTGTCAACGCACAGGTTTAAATAATTAAATACCCACATGCCAAAGAAAACAACGACACTTACATGGTGATCTGTCAACAAACTCAAATGATTGAACAACCGTGGGGGGCAACGAGGAGCATCACCTTCCCTCAGAGAATCGAGCACGAGCTTTTCTCGCGGAACGGATTGGACTTTTGCGAGGAGAAGCCGACGAGGAGACAGTCCTCCTGCTCGTGCTCCATTATATACTTGATAAGGTCCTCGATGGCCTTGCTGACGTTCATGCGCTTTATCGCGGCCTCGTGACGCAGCTGCTCGTTAATCTGGCGCTGCTGCTGGAGATTCGACATTATCATGTCCATGATCGACGAGACTAGGTTTTCTTCCTGGGCGTGGTCTCCGCCTTCTCTCCGTGTACTGATGCGTTGTCGACGTTATCGTTCGATCGGACCTCTTACGATTTCTTGGTGGGTGTCAATGTACAACACAGTAGTAAGTATGTAATACGACAGAAAAGAAAACACCAAAGATAAAACGAAAGCCAATCAATCCTAGTAGAAGTAGAACGTTTCTTTTGACCTCGACGTCCTTGTAGTATAGTTAATAATGGGGTGTGCACTACTCTCTAGCTCTCACTCTCACGAGCTTTGAACCCTCCTTCTGTATATGCGATGGAAATTGAAGCTTTTTTTTATGAAAAGCTTGGCAGATTATAATAACTAAAACATCGATGTAACAATACTACCGCAACTTAATACTTCTTATTACTTACTATATGTGAACAAGCCCTTGTGCCAGTGGCGCGTCATCGATCATTACACAAACAAGGTACTGGGCATTCACAGAATCCTACATCACCTGGACATCATCAGTGAGTAACAACATCGCGAGTGAAGTTTTTTTTTTTTTTTTTTTTTTTTTTTTTTTTTTTTTTTTTTTTTTTT
>NW_019379518.1:384637-417475 GCF_000648655.2 Copidosoma floridanum | reverse complement strand
TAGTAGGGATTTAGCTTAGTCATTGTTGGCCATCGGTACTGACAATTTTACAATCATTTTACAATCACGTATATAATGCATATATGCATATATTTATTAAATTTAACAAATTTTTGGTCCCATTACCTATGAAATTCAGAGAGAAAGTTTTTAAAAATAATATCAGTATTAATTTTATACAGATATACATTAAACAAATTCACCTAATCTTAGCAGAAAATACTCTTCATTTCTTGGTAAGTTTTTCAGCAGTTAAATACGGAAAAATTGAAGGGATAAGAAACAGAAAAAGAGAAAACAGAAGGGACAAAACAAAGATTTTTTTACTTTAAATTAATACTTTTAATCAGATTAACTGCATAATATTCTACCCAATAAATTGGAAAAAAAAAATTTTTACGAGTTATTCTATGTATACCAAATATATGAATGATAAATGATAAAAGATCAAATACAACCCAACACCGCAACTAAAAAAACTGCCGAGCGCCGTTTCCCGTGTCACGGTAAAATCTAAATAATCAACCACCAATCACTTTGTTTAATTTAAAATCCACACACGAGATTATATATATACCCTCTGCTTATCACACGTTGTACACCCTCATCTCTTACCCTGGCGCTTTAATTGTTTCCCTAATCGTAACGAAACAGGCAAAGAGTCCCCCCTTCTCTCCTTTTCCCTTTCGATTTTCCATTTTGCTCTCGAGTTTTATGAAAATTCACACGCGAATACGTAGGTACGCTCTGTTGTACTCGACACGTGAATCTTAAGCAACATTGCAATCAAGCTATCCAGTGGGTGTCGACATAAACAAAATTTTCTTCATCCAAAGTTCAATTAATTAACTACGAGGCCCTTTTGGCACCCCAAGCTCTACTTGTATCTTTTCCTTTTCAATTAACGCGATAACAAGAAGCGTATAAGTATACAACCCTTTTTTTAAATTTTCATGGCAGTAATAAGTGGTACAAGGTTTGATAGACAAAAAAAAAGGTATTGGATGATACTTTACTTTTTTTTTCTCGCATCGAATGTAACGTTTTTTGGGAAAAAAAAAAAACGAAATAAAAAATAGGTACCGCATAGAAAAGTAAAAGAGATCCAAGTAGGTACCTACCTAATAAGTATATTATCTATCCAAAGCAAAGGAAATTAAGAGTGCGCACGCAGACGCAGTTCAAGTGCGTAAAAAGGAAAACGCGGACTCCTGTCCGGCTATTGTTGTACAGACGCGGACCGATCGGTCACCGAGAGTGGCGCATCACTTGGCCGGAGTAGCGCTCACCAGTAGTAACTCGTGTACGGATTGTTTATCGAGTGCTCGCCTATTTTTTTTTCTTCTTTTTTTTCGTTTTTTGTCCAAATTGTTTCTGTGATTGATTTCAAGTGCGAGCAATCTTGTTTAGTGGTATTGGTTATCGCGGTTTCAATATTAATTTTTACAGGCAATTTGTTGAATTTTAAAGACCGATTTTAAGAGGAAAAACAAAAAAAAAATTCAATTTCGTCGCAGTCATGTATGGAATGCTACTGGAAAGCATACAGTACTTCGTACAGGTTTGCGATAGTTTGATTGTTACTTTAAGTGTTTATTTAAAATATATGCGCGTGTTGTTTTTCGTGTTGCGCACAAACGAAGATCGTCACAGCTTTTAATCCTACAGGTTATATGGTTGAACAAAAAAAAAAAAAAAAAAAAAAAAATACTCGCCAAAGCCTAATGGTAACTGAAACTTATCGCTTGATCCTTTTGTACGTTGTACTTACGTGATACGAGCGATGATTTTAGCTTCGTGATACGAAACGATGTCCTTTGAGGAAAAGACGATATCGGACTAAGAAACAGAAAAAAAGTTTACTGATTATACAGGTAATAGATGAGATCTTTTTATCAGAATGATAAGCCAAAATAAAGAGATTCGCAGCCTTTTATTATCTGCCATCAGATAGGAAGGCGTGAAAGGAGCCAAAAAAAAGTATCCCCTAGTGTATACGGTATTATACTTTTTTTTTTTTTTTTTTCTTTTTCTCGGAACAGATCGACTTTTTTCTCTTTTACTCATCCCAAATACAAATCTCGAGTTTTTACGACTCACCCACCCATCAGTAGCAGAAATTGTGATCTGTATTTAATAACAATGAAAATAAATAAATAAATTGCAATCTTTACGAAATAAAAGTCATTTTTATCTAATTAAAAATAAGGATTGTTATATTTTACACTTTTCGAGGGAAACATTTGCATAAACAACGTATAATAATCCATCACATAATTTGTCGTTCAAAATTTACGTGTGGTATATAAAAGTATATACATCAACATATACTTTTCATCTTGCGTGACGCACCCCCTAAACGATGTTTCATCGCCACCTGCTATGTGCTCGCCATAAATATACACTTGCGTCAGCCGATACAGCGTGTATCGTATACCTGTACAGATAGATGTTTGATTAACGCGGCTTTGAGAGAAACATCCATCTTCAACGTCGGCAATAGATGTATTGGTAAAACAATGAAAAACTTTTTTTTTTTTTTTTTTGGAAGGGGCGTGGTGGCAAACTTTCGGACGCTATCGATTCTGCGGACACGTGCTGGCTCGTTAGCCACAGACATGGGCAATTTAACGAATGATTACCAATTGTTTTTAAAAATCAAATGGAATCGGAATTTTCCGATCGTCAATAATCAACAAAGTTTTGCCCCGTCATTGTATATATCAAACGAACTCTCGTAAGTACACGTTTTGATGGATGTACATACACAATAGCGTACATTGTAAATTAAATTAAAATAAGAAAAATAAGCACACGCGGGCTTTGCTCCATCGCAACGATCCCTCCCAACAGTTGTATAACACTTATATATACCCCTGTAGCGCTACTTGATTAGGTACATATATTATATACTACGCACACTCGATCGAATCGATCGTTCTTTTAACTCATGGCATACTTACTTCTTGCCCATCATCAACCCCATGGTTCGAATAAACAAACAAGCTGTAAGGCGCACATCGTTTCTCTATATACACGCGACGAACTGGACATAAGTATACCTAGATATGTATTTCAATGAGTATGAGATTTTATTTTCGACGAGCTTCAAAATAGTATATAATTATACACTGATCGCGCGTAAGTTTCTGGAAGGCGTGTCGGTTTATTCAACCGAAATAATATTCATCGTACGCCACACCGCGACGCTCCATGTATGTTATTTTGTTCAATTTCCGACGTCAAGTTCAAAAATTACCCCACCCCATGAGTGCATCGGGAACATCGGCATTGTATGCGTCTTTTCGTCGACGCTCCGGCCACACTCGATGGAATACCCAATCGCTTCGATCGCCGGCCGGTCGCTGTTGTTTTAAGGATTCTCATTTTATGTCCGCCGATATAACTCAATGATTATTATTCATCGTGTATACACATGCACGCGGTATCTATTGTACACGTGTATATACGTATGTATGAATACATACGCAGGAAGTGGGTAATTGGTATAATTGAATTTGTGGACATACAAACGTGTCTTCGTGACTGGTGCGCGTTTCGTTTGACAATAAAGTACCACCATCACGAGAAGGATAATGGAAATCGTTAAGGATCAGAACAGTAATGTAGGTAGGATGAAAAAGGAAAGTAAAAATAATGAAAAAAAACAAAGTCAAGTGATTCACTGCCATCGTTTGGTTTGATCGAGATAATAATAGCAGTATACGTATGGTGGTTGTAAAAATAAAAAATCGGCGTTTGTCTTAAATTTATACATGCGTGTGAAAATTACCGGCAATCAATTTAATGTAAGTATATAATAAATGAGAGTAGCCGAAAGTGCTCAATCGTCGAATGTGCATTAAATATTAAAGGAATCGAAGAGGGGAAAACCGCTCGGTGAATAATTGAGTAAAAAATAAATATACGTATACGCGGACACATATCGGTTGGTACGTACGTGTATGTATATATATTATTGACGCACGAAACTAATGTCATATTGTTTCACTTGTTTATTTATTTATTTATTTATTTTTTTCAACAATAAAGCTGCAGTACGGAGAAGACATGTGGCTGGACATTCTGGAGCGAGCCGGAGCAAAGCACACGGTTTTCAACACTCGGCAGACCTATCCTGACGATTTGATGACGAAATTAGCCGCGGGACTCGCAATGCACACTTGCGAGACCGTCGACAACGTCATGAAATTTTTCGGCAAATGCTTCGTACGGTTTTTCAACAATCTCGGGTGAGCCGTAGACGAAATAAATTGTACCTATACTCGATAGATCGCGCCAACCGATTTTTTTTTACCGATCTACCTCGACTTTTTGTTGTTGTTGTTGTTCATAACAGTTACGGCCGGATGATAAAGGCGACGGGGCGGTACTTTTGCGACTTCCTGCAGAGCGTCGACAACATCCACATGCAGATGCGCTTCACCTACCCGAAAATGAAGAGTCCCTCGATGTACCTGACCCACGTAGATCCGCAGGGGGTCGTTTTGGTCTATCGGAGCACGCGCCAGGGCTTCACTCACTACTTCATGGGTAATAACGTGTGACCCTATACACACACACACACACGCGCGAGCGCAATTATACATACGCATGGTATGAATTATGCATCCCTTCGCGGGATGATAAAATGGTTGCAGGGCAACTCTTTCAAATAGCCGAGGAGCTTTACGAGACCTCGCTGGACATCCGAGTTCTCGAGAGCTCGAACAACATTCCCGGCACCAGGAGCGTCATGGTCAAGTTCCGCATTGACTTTGACAATCGCAATTACGTGAGTCGCAGTCGAGGCATCATCGCCTACGAAACATTGACGCTAATCGAATTACATAAACACACACTCACACATACGCAGATGGCGAAAAACTCGAGGACGAAGGCCCCGTTGTGCCAAGAACTCACGCCCGTCTCGTGCTCGCTGCTGTTGCGGCTCTTTCCCTTTGGCGTCGTCATAGACAAGGACATGCGCATCCAAGGGGTCGGGGGCAGGCTGCTCCAAGCTTGCAACAATGCGTCCTCGATCCTCGACAAGCACGTCACCGAGATCTTTCGGCTGCGCAGGCCCAAGGGCATCAGCTTCACCTGGGCCAGCGTGATTATTTACCTTTTTTTTCTTTTGCTCCATTTTTTTTTGTGATAATACATGTTACAATTGTTTTCGCAGTTCATGTATCTGCACTCGGTCATGTTCGAGCTGGAGCTCATGAGGTCGACGATAGAGGAGTGCGCCGTGGATCCGCGGCAAGCCGAAAGCAGCGGCAGCGACAATGGCAGCGATCATAGCGCGGCCAACAGTTTGATGCTCGCGCGGAGGGGCAGCCACGGCACGCGGAACATTTTACTCAAGGGCCAGATGAGGTACATCGACGACATCAAGGCCATCATCTTCCTCTGCAGTCCACTGTAAGTTTTTTTTTGTTTTGTTTTTGTTTGCACCTTCCTGACTTTGTTGACCAATCGGGGGCCATTTTTAGGATCAATAGCCTCGACGAGCTGCTCAGTATGGGCCTGTACTTGAACGACTTGAATCCCCACGGACTCAGTCGGGAACTCGTGCTCGCCGGCTGGCAGCACTGCGGGAGGTAGGCATTGCCTTTTTTCTTTTGTACCGTATTGATATTATTGACGTTTTATTTCATTCATCACTTTTTACCGTAAAAAAAAAAAAAAAAAAAAAAAAAAAAAAAAGGCTCGAGATGATGTGCGAGAAAGCGGAGCAACGCTCGCAAGAGTTGGAGCAGAGCTACGAGCTTCTCGATCGTTGGAAGAACAAGAGCGACGAGCTCCTCTACTCTATGATACCGCAGAGCGTCGCCGACAGATTAAGAGCCGGGGCCAGTCAGATGGACACCTGTGAGGTACACCTGTACTTGTGTGTTGTCAATTAACTTTATACGCCATGCATCCATATAAACTCACGTGGTGCTGTTCCCCAAGTCTTTCGAGTCCGTGTCGGTACTGTTTTGCGAGCTCTGCGACCTGAATTACTCGACCATCGAGGGCGCCATGGACATCGTCTCGTCGATGAATGCGGTCTACTCGTGCTTCGACTCGCTCATGGACAAGTTCAACGTGTACAAGGTATTCGGATTGTCTCGTGTCGTAAACTATGGACGCAACTGCAGCACGTATACAATGAATAAATAATATACATTTCAAACAGGTCGAGACGGTCGGGCGCGTGTACATGGCGGCTAGCGGAGCGCCGGACCGAACGCTGGATCACGCGATCAACGTGGCCGACGTGTCGATCCAGCTGCTGGCGCAGGTTCGCTCGCTCATCTTGCCGTCGGGCTTGGACCTTCAGATTCGGATCGGTAGTCGCGATTTATCGTCCTTTTCGGCCGAGGAGTGGAAAGATCGGTAACCGATTTTTTTTGTTTTTGTTTTTGAAATAGGAATACACTCGGGGCCGGCGGTCGCGGGCGTTGTTGGGATAAAGGTGCCGAGGTACTGTTTCTTCGGCGACACTGTCAACACGGCCTCAAGGATGCAGACTACCGGTCAAGTATGCAAACTCGCCTCAATGTCTTTTTTTTTTTTTTTTTTTTTTACATATAATTTATATGCGATTCTAGCAAGTTTTTATTCGTAAATGTTGCAATTCTTCGTCAATGACATAATAAATTTTATTCGGTAAAAGCCCGGGAAGATTCACATATCACCGCACACAAAGGCTCTACTACCGGATGATCGTTACGTCATCGAGTCACGTGGAGTTGTCAAAATTAAAGTAAGGCAAAAAGGGATGTTTATTTTTTTTTTTTCCGAGACTCGCAAAAGGAGGGGATAATACTTTTGATTTTCAGGGCAAAGGCGAGATGGAGACGTTCTGGCTGTACCCGAAGGAGGAGAGCGAACAAGGACCCAAGTTGGAGGAGGTGTCGATCGAATCGATCTAGTCAATGTGATGTCCGACAAATTGATGGATAATATATTATGCTTATGAATGGATAACAACGTGCTTTTATGACTTTTTTTTTTTTACGTGCGTTTCGTTTGTCTTTTAACCAAACTTAATGCAAATAACGACGAATTTAAACGACATTATTTTGTAAACACTTGTTTTTTTTTTTTTTTATTTCATCGTTTAAGCTCACGCATCGCGAACACAGTGAAACGGAGGTATGAGCCCTTAATGGTTTAGTTTTATGAAATAGATGTATGTAAGACATGTTTCTTGCCGATATGACTAGTTGTACGTGTGTATATATATATATGTATGATTTCTTAGAAAAATCCGTGGTTTTATTGAATACTCAATGATACGTATAAAAAATAAAAATCACAAATTAAACGTAAAAAACGAATTTACGGCAACGCGCCTTTGTCCATTGACGAATAAAAGCGTGCGTGCCGCGATGTATCTCGATGTATTGCGTGAGATTCGATCAAACACTGAGGCTCAGTCTATGTGTACGTAAATGTTACTATAAATAAAAGTAAAAAAAAAAAAAACAAAAAAAAAAAAAAAACTAGCCACTTATAGTAAAATAAATAAATAAACATCCTATGTATACTACATTCACATGTGAAATTTAGAAAGTTAATAATCTCTTTTGTGACCACAGCTTTGTTTGCCCAAACTCAAGAGTTCCGTGAGCTATTTTTTTTTTTCCTTCTTCTTCTTTTTTTGTTTACGTTTGTTTGTTGAACGTAAAAAAAAAAAAAATCATCGATTGCGCCACAAAACGTCCTCAGAACAGTAACAGGCGTCATCGGTGTTGCGCTTGATCCAAGTGAGGTAACGATTGACTCGCGTGTAAACCCCGGGAAAGCCGGGCTGGGCGCATCCTTCGCCCCACGACACAATTCCTGTGACGACGAGCACAAAAAAGGTTACATTAAAAATGCTGAAATTCGTCATTAATCACACACGAAGTATCTGTAATGACCGAGGCGTGCACTCACCGACCACTTGATGCAAGCCGTCTCTTCTCTTGACGTGAAGGGGACCACCGCTATCGCCCTAAATGGTAAAGATGTTTTGTAAATATTTGTAATGGAAAAGAAAAAAAAAAAAAAAAAAATCGGTAAATACATACCTGACAAGAGTCCTTCTGTCCCTCCTTGTATCCGGCGCAGAGCATGTTTTCGGTGATTTTGCGGGCCGGGTATTTAGATGCCCGACAGTTGGCGTTTGACATAATTGGCACGGTAACTTCTCGCAGGGTATTGGAAACAGGTCCGCCTTCCCCGGTGGCTCCCCAACCGGTCGCAATGCCCGTTTCGCCGGTGAAAGTTTTAGCTACACGCGAGATTCAACACAATTTCAGACGAGACGCGTTCTCTTTATCGTACATCCCACACCGGATGGATATATACACTTGTACGTGTCATACATTATATATATATATATAATGTACTTGACATATACGTTACACGCGTTTCAAATGCTAAACACACTCGGGCGGTGAAGAAGAAGAAAAAACGAAAGAAAACAAGGAAAAGCCCATTTTGCAGTGGAAAGCAATTGAAAACACAAAATAATATCCACGTGTATGTATATAAAAAATACAGACTCACCTCGCTCGGCCAGGCAAACCGGTCGCATTTTGTCGTCAAACACGAATTCCCCGTCTATCTTGATGAGCGCCACGTCGTTGTTGTACTGGACGTTCGAGTAGCCCGAGTGCTTGATTATTTCCTTGACCTTGAACTCTTGGCTCTTCGAGTCGGCTATCGAGTTGCGGTCGTGCTCCAGTATCCTCACGGTGACGTAGCTCATCTGAAACCTGTCGGTGGATGTATCGTATGGGCAACCGATCGATGCTAAATGTAAAAAAAAAAAACAAAAAAATAAGCGACCTTATCGAAAGTACCCACCTGTCGACGCAGTGCGCCGCTGTCAGGACGTATTTAGAGTTGATGACACTGGCGCCGCAGTAAAACTTGCCCCGGTAGGACAAAAGGGCGACCCACGGGTACTCGTTGATCTGAGTCTCGACGCCGCCGACGATCCTCTTTTGCGTGTTTGTCAGGCCGCAGTCTAGTTAAAAAAAAAAAATAATAGTAATAATAATAATAACAATCGTCGCAACCGATCTGAGTTGCAAAAAGTGACAAAAAAAAAAAATCAACTCACAACAGGGGCGACATTTTCCAGGTTGGCTCGAGGGCGGTGGTGGCAATGTCGTCGTAGTCGTGGTCGTCGACGACTGTAGCTGGTAGCCCAAAACGTTTTGCAGCCAATTGATGAAGAAATTCTCCTCGTCCGTCAGTACGACGATCTGCTGCTGCTGTATCTCGGTGCTCGTGGCCCACGACAGTTGACCCCCGCCCGTGCGCTCTCCGCCGCTTGTCCCCGGTATTTTCACCTTGACATTGTTTTTTTTTTCTATATTTATCATTGGTTCCATTGGAAACTGTTTAGTCTTCCGTTCGACTGACACCTACCTGGCTGCTCAGGATATCGGCTAAAACGATCGGCGCGAGGACGGCGCTCAGGACGCAAACGATCCCGCGCATTTTCCGATTTCTCGCTGGAAAATGCAATAACAATGGGGAGGAAAAAAAAAAAAAAAAGATAAAGCCAGCGAATCGCGCACTGTAAGGAACTTTCTCAGATGTACAACGAAGCGATCGGGTGCCGTATAGGTACGATCGATCGGAACTCGCGACGATTCGGCTCGGGCGACACTTTCACACAGGCCCGAGCCTCGGCGGCGAATCTTTATTTATACACACCAGAAGGAAGAAATAAAAGAGGCGGCGCGTCGACGGGCCCACCGCTCTCGGGAGTGAAAATTTAGGCTAGTCCCGAGCATACGACGTATATATATATATTTATATTCTAGCTCTCGGTGTACAAACTTGTGTGCTCTGCTCCCCGAGAAAGAGAGAGATGTGTGTTGAATGCACACGTATAGCATGTATTGATGCTACCGGTTCGCCTCCTTCCAACATATCGATTTTTTTTTCCCTCTCGTCCTCCTCTCATTTTTTTTTTTTTTTTTTTTTGCCATTTGGGGCCTTTTCTCGCTCGATGGTCGAAACCCTACTGCCCGAAACAGGTCCGCGCGCCGGTTGATATATAATGTCCCTCCCGCTGGGGAGAAATCGTTTTCTTGAGTGGGACGAGGCGGGATCAATATCTCGTTTCATCTCGTTTCGTCGTATATTCATGGTGGAAACGTTTGTCTGCAAAACTACATACTAATGGCGAAAAGATCACACGTTTTACTCTCACGAGCTTATACCGATCGGCCTATCCGGTAACAAAGAGTCGCCTAAGCGCTCGTTGTCTTAATAGCGTTTAAAGGCTCGTCGTCGGCCTCGCACTCTATTGTATAATGTAACACGATTTACCAGCCATCAACTGATGACGCTCCTCCGAAACTCCGTATCTGCTAAGGACATCGCTGCTTATCGGGCATCGGGCCCCTTCTCTGGAGAGAGAGGGAGAGAGAGAGAAAAAGAGGCATCGCATATCGAGCAGCATCGCCCCGTTATTTATACACGATAAACACACGAGCACACACATACACGTACGTGGTGATCGTCAGCATCGTTGCCCATCTGCAGTGGGCCAAGGTATATGGGTCATAGCACCCTCATGCGGGCTCCTCTCGATTTTTTTTATTTTTTATTATTCCTTTTATTTCGTCTCGTTTCTGCTGATTCATTGTCCCGATGCACTCGGTTTGTTGTTGTTAATTTTTTTTTTTATTATTCCCACATTATCGGTGCCATTATCAGCCAGAGAGGCGCACGCGAGCCTCGCCATCCTTTTATCTTCCTCTCTCTCGTTTGCCGCTTGTACGCACTATGCAAACGCGTGTAATCGTCCGAAACGGGGATGGGCAAATCGTCCTCGTAGAGGAAAAACAAAAAAAAAACGGCACTTTAACGCGGTACAGCTTAATCGTCGAATCAACTGGCAATGTGTCAATAGGAAACATGATAACAAAAAAAAAAAAAAAAAAAAAAAAAAAACATTTCACGGCCTCCACGCGAGTTCTCACGTCGCCTTTCCTT
Organism: Copidosoma floridanum; assembly: GCF_000648655.2. Next base: position 406,477 of record NW_019379518.1, on the reverse strand, counting down.
ATCTCACCTCCAAAAAGTCCAACTACCTGGAGGTGTATGACTGATAAGCGACGGCCGTCAACTCGGTCCCCGTGAACTCGAGAGCTGTACGAACGACCTCAGAGGGACGATTTAGACCGAACAGCCGCGCGTGTCTATGTATGTACATCCACAAGTTTGACGATGGAACCGATGGTGGTTTTCCTGATTACAGGGACAGGGAGGGTTAATCTCGATTGTAGACACCTGCGCCGCGGTGAATCTAATTAGGTGTATCATTCCTACACGTCGATTAACACATGCGTTGCTGATTGCCCGAGTGCGCTGGCTAATAATAAATCACTCGTTCGTTATCGAGTTGTCTGGAAAAAGTGAACTTGAACTAAATATGAAGGAGCATAATACGAGCAAAATCCACGCGTATCGGTAATTGTACACGCGATGATACATCATGTATTTATTACACCCCCGATTTCAATAACCCTCGAAGCATCCGTACACCTGTGCGCTCGTATATGCTCCGAGTGAATAGGCAGGATTCAAGGCCCGGGTCGTAACTCTCGTGGAAAACCATATTATACAGCTCTTTTTTTTCTCTCTTTTACGATTTGCCGATAAAAATTTATGCGTTCGTGTAACAACGATGCTTATTTGCCATCTTTCAACGCGTTGTATGGCCCTATTCGAAGAAGTTGCGTATTGGTTACTCCATGTAATACGTAGCCGCAGACATTGACCTGCTTGACGGTCCCTTTGCCATCTCTTTGAAGGGGAAAACAAAAAAAAACACAATACTCCATTTTCCACGAATCATCAAAGGTATTTAGTTTGCGCTCTAGTTCTCCATAATCGCAAAGAGGAGACACGAGCGCGATAAATCAAGTTGCTCTGGACAAAATAGTGTTGAACACACTGCGTCGTATACTCTTTCTCCGCCATCATATTTTCCATTGAGACGTTAATTTAGCTCACGCGCGTGTTTTAAAAGCTCGCAAGTATATAAGGAACAAGAGGCGCGCGTTAAAAATAGTTGTACACGCGGAGCCATAAAAAAAAGAAGAAAAAAAGAAAGAATTAATAAAAATGCAGCTTGTATTGTCGTACAGACAAGTGTATTGTGCAGTTGTATTTTTACAACAGCCGAAAAGCGAAAGCTCGCAAGTTTCGCTCTTTTTTTTTCTTTGCCCTTTCGGCTGCGCGTACAATAACTCGTCGAGGTTGCGTAAGAAAAGAGAGAGAGAGAGAGAGAGAGAGAAAAGGCAGTAGGTTATTGTTGTTAGTGTCAGAGTGAAGTAAGTGCAGATGTAACAGTGATACAACAAGAACAAGAAGAAACAAACCCCCTCATCGAGATGAAAGTGAAAATGTTTCAAAGAGTTTACTGCAGCGTGCGCGGGGGCACGAGCGGCATACGAAATAATGCCCGATGCACTCGGGCGATGTACCGAAATACTTGCGCGATTTCTACATTCGCGCTCGGAGGGAGGGACAAGGAGGAAAAACAAAAAATAAAATAAAAAATCTCGCTCGAGCAAAGAAGATGCGACGATGCACATGCAAATGGGCATTGGCGATAAAGTAAAAGAGTAATGTATATACTACATGCACGAAAAGTGTATTGTGGCACGAAAGGAAGAGAGCCGCGTGACGAAACAGGAGCGCGTTCGCGACATTGGGAATAATAAGTTGGGCGCAGATGACATTGTCTTCCTTTTCATGTAGTTAAGTATACGTATACACCCGCGATGGTGGATATTGCGCCATAGGCTTGTTTACACCAATACGCATGAAAAGCGCGCGCGTGTGTATATGTATAGCGAAAAAGGTCGCGCATATTATCTTTGCCCGATGCAGGCAGCCGCTCCACCAGCCAAGGTGAAGCTCCCCCTCCAGGTTGGCCGGAGCCACCTGTTATTAGTTATAATATAACTATAAAACGCGCAAAATCTTTGCCGCGGATCGTCACTTTTCGAGTTTCCGAGTTCGCGGCGAGGACTCGGGAGCGCGGTCGCGGCTCTTGGTGCGGTTCGCGTTGTTCGTTGCCGTCATTTTTCTCTCTCTTTTTGTCTTCTTCTCCATTGTTGGTTTGTTGGTTGGTTGTTTTGTTTCAAAAAAAAGAAGAGAACGGACAAACAAAAGTGCACAGGTGATGACGGTCATGGAAGCCAGACCGAGGAATTGTCGATCGGCAGTGATGGCTGGGGCGACTCTGCTGTTTGGGCTCCTCGCTTACACAGTGTCTCTTTGTGACGCTCGGGTTGCTCCACGATTGGTGAGAAATCTTTTCGATCGATCAATTTTTTTTTTTTTTTTTTTTTTTTTTTCCCACCAAAAGAAGTTTCACCCCTCACTCATGTCACATTACAATTCGACATTCGTGGAGCTTGGGTTAAAAAAAAAAAAAAACTGTAAAACAATTATAGGTATTGGGCGGATCGTCGATGATGACTCGAAACAACATTTCCAGCTTGGGATTTGACGTACCAGGATCCGATGGTTTTCCGAGCGTGCCAAAAAATACCTGCAACAGTTGCGGTAACTATATATGCGTCCAATAGGGATATATTTATACGTACGGCACTAGACGCGTAAACCCTCGTATCTTTATAAATCAACTCTGTATTCGATTAATCTTCGATTTTTTTTTCTCTTACGTACGGTACTTTTCAAACAATGATTTTTTTTCTCCTTTATATATTATCATGTAAAATAAAACTGCCGATCATACCGATCTCTGTTTGGGCGACGAAACTAATTCACTGAAAACTGTTACTCGAACCGTATAGTGTGCGGCGTCAGCCGGCAGTCAAGAATAGTCAACGGGGACGTGACCAACACCATCGAGTTTCCCTGGGCCGTGGCGATCACTTACCAAGGCGCCCATCACTGCGGGGCCAGCCTCATAACGCGCAAACACCTGCTCACAGCGGCTCACTGCATCGTTAGGTAAGTAAAAATTAATACAAAAAAAAACAAACACACAATAAATCGGTATAAAATCGGCATCAGGTTCCAGAAGAAGTACTTTGGCCTTCGTTTTGCGGACAACGGGCATTACCGCATAAAGTACCTCTCGGTGCATCCGGACTACGACAGGTCCAGCTACAACAACGACATCGCTATTATCGAACTCGAGAAGCCGGTACCCCTGGACGGAGTCCTAAAGACCGTATGTTTACCCGATGCCGGTGAGTACATCATCTATTCGCGATAATCTCTCTCAGTTGTACCTATACGACCCAACTAAGCTCTATCGGGTCGCTTTACCGTTAAAAATCGGTTGAGTGATACAGTTACCAAAGTATCTAAATAAAAAAAAAAAAATAAAAAAAAAATAAAAAAAAAAAAATGTAATAAACATGATAACACTCGTGTCAGTGTTGCTTGAATTGATAAAAAGCAAAATCAATACTTTTGGTAAATCGACAGCGAGGTTCAAGTACATCGGGGCGACAGGCGTGGCTATAGGCTGGGGCCGAATCGGCGAGGGCGAGCCGGTCAGCGTTGAGCTGCGCAAAGTCGATCTGCCGGTCATGTCCGTGGACGAGTGCAAGCTGTCCGACTACGCGGTCAATCGGCTTACGGACAACATGTTCTGTGCCGGGTATCTCGACGGTAAACGCGACGCTTGCGGGGTGAGTGTACCTCGTTTGCTCGTATAATATGGCACAAAAACCGTACAGCCAGGGCTCATCCTTTTTTTTTTTTTTTTTTTTTTTTTTTTTTTTTTTTTTCCAGGGTGACAGCGGAGGTGCCTTCCACGTCCGCAGCGCCAGAGGTGCCATGGAGGTCATCGGTCTCGTGTCGTTCGGCCGCGGCTGCGCCAGGCCCAAGTTTCCCGGTGTCTACACCAAGGTTCCGAACTACCTGGACTGGATAGCCGCTCACACCAAAGACGAGTGCATATGCGCCCCGCCGAGCTGAGTTTTCGCGTTTATTAAAGACAATTATTGTTAACAGTATAGGGTTTGTACCAAAGCTCAAGTTTGCTGTACAGGATCTTGCCTTTGAGGCCTCTCGGGTGTATTTTGACTACAGCTTGAAAGATTTTTCTAGCCCTGCCATTATACATAATATTGATGTGTTACGTGTATACATACGTGTGTGCCCGATTTGGCATACTTGTGTGCGTACGTATACATTTTTATATCCATGTACAGAAGCCGAAGAACATTAATCTAGTCCACCAAGTGCATATGATTACGAATATATATATATATATATTTACATGATGATGATGACGATGTACGTTAACCTCCGTGAGGTGTCCTGTGATGTAACTTTTAGATCTATACGACAAAAATATTATGCAATTAAGAACTACTCTCCTCGCTGTTGTCCGTTTATTTCGCGAATCTACCAAAATTGATTAAAAATGCGGTTAATTCGAAAAAAAAGGGGTGCAGATTATCGAGGAGGAGGCCCCGAAAGCAGGCCGTGGATCGGAATGGTTTTGCATTTCGATGTAGGTTAGTGAAACCGAGCGCTATATGGAGTTGGTACATATACATTATAATATCTCTGTATTGCATATCAATTCGCCACACGTATATAGTGCAAATTGACAGTGGCGTGATACACGTATATGTTTTTTACGTAAAAGCGCGGGGGAGTTTTCACTTGTTTTCGCTTCGATAGGACCGATTGAACCGTGAAAACAGTATTTTTCCATGTTCCGCGTATCGATTTTATCGGCGGAGAACGGAAAATCCACACAATAATACGTAGAATCAGATTTCGTTTTAAGGTCAAGTCGGTGCTTACATGGGATCGATGTTGTATACATCTATTTGGAAAAACTGTACCCACCAAGTTTAAACACTTTTTTTTTTTTTTCAAACCCATATATGTGGAACGCGTTATTTCAACAACGACCGATGCTTGTGTGTATGTGTTTATTTAACACTCCCAGCATGCGCTCAAAGTAAAAGTACTTGTATTGGCATTATACACACATCTCTTACATTCCATCCGAAGAGTAACGTTACGCAGGAAAAAAAAAAAGAAAAAAAACAGCTTTTAAAGTAAGAAGTAAAAAATATTGATTTCATCTACGAAAAAAACATCGCCATCGCCAATGACATGTGAATGTATCAATAACCATGAGGCACGTGTAAAATAACTACAAAAACGATGACGGTACAGATACACGTCACGTGGAACTTGTCGATCGGGAGAAACAACTGCACATAACAATAGGTGATGCGCTTTTCGCTTTCGATGACTCATGGTGCATGCATCGTAAAATTACCCAAGTTGTAAAAAAAATAAGCTCGCGTGCTATACTGGAAAAAAGAGCACACCACGCTCGAATAGGAGCATTTGAAAAGCCAACAAAAAAAAAAAAAAAAAAGCGGTGGATGTCGGCGTCAAAGAGCGGGAGGAAGGATGTGTACGTGGTAGTTATTGCGATCTCGCGTACAAGTACGAGCGAGTACTTTCTTCGAGCCGCCGGCGGCCGAATACACGCGGAGCAGTGAAAGCAAAGATCGGCCGCCACTCGTCGACGACGCTCCCGCAACACTCCTCTTCCGTACCTGACCCGCCGCCGTCCCGAGTTTTGCACGCGCCCCTCGCAGTACCTACTCCGCGCCACTCGGCGAAATCTCCGACGCGACGGAGAAAGAGAGAGAAAGAGAGAGATATGACGCGGGCCCGGTATCACAATGCGCGAGCGCGCCCGCGGTCCAGCAGCGACGACGACGGCAGCAGCTGAAAAATCATTCGCCGAGATTCATCGCCCATTCGTTGCGATATATACCTGTCGAGGGAGATATCTCTTATACGCAACCGAGTGCTTTGTTTTTTTTTTGGTTTTTTTTTTTTTTTTTTTTTTCTTTTCTTTTCTTTTTGGCCAACCAATTGGCCAACATGGGAACGATCGTTGCGAAAAGGAGGAGGAGGATGACGACGCTCGGCTCGATCGTCGCGCTATTATTGGTGCCGATCTGCTGTCGTGGTGATGCGGGAACCGTTAAGCCCGTCAGGAATAGGATCGAATACGTGAGTAATTGTTGTGTATATACTTGTGTCGTGTGCCATTATTGCGTTTATACGTGTATACAAGTGCTGCACGAGTGTGTGCTCTTATTTAATTTTCTTTTTTTTTTTTTCTTTCTTGCGCGCGAGTAGCCAAATTTCTCTTCCAGCTCAAGCACGTGACTAAAATGCACGATCGGTCCGCCTTTTTTTACAGTAATGCGAGGACAGATTTTTCCGGTCTTTTTTTTTCTTTTTTTTTTTTTATACATGCGTCCGAAAACGCCCGAATTACGAGTTAGTGTACTTGTGTTTTCTAGTCGACTTTTGTTGATACAAGTAACTTTTTTCTTAACGATGATTTTGCTCGACGGAAAAAAATAGTTAAAAAAAAAAAAAAAAAAAAAAAGAAAAAAAAAAAAAGAAACATCGCTGAAGAGCGAAATACACGCAAATACAAAGTTTCCACGTAATGACCCTGCGACCGCGATGTATATCCGATTGATGAAAAAACAACATATTGCATTTATCGATTGGACTTGTTTGACGCGAAAAAACCCAGCGAAATCCCCGACTTTCTCTCTTTGGACACAAACATGTGAAATGCCGATCTTTAACGTTGTGGCGAAAAAAAGACTGGTTTTTCCCTTTTTTCATCGTTAGCGCAAACCACCGAATGAAACTGTAGCAGCTGTTCACTAACGCGCGGATATACAAAGAAACGGTCTTGCTTATATATCTCGCGTTTGTCAACAATTTACATGTACACGTAACTCGCCGATCGTCACCCGTAACCATGTAAACCTCGATTTACGCGTAATATCATACTTTTCGGTAAAATCCATAAAATTATACGCGCCCGAATCGTAAAAAACAACACGCATCGCCATCGTCACCGTCATCGTGAATAACAGACGAGAGAGGATCGATTTGCATTTCGATGTAAACACATCCCACTTCCGAGTCCGTCAAATTACCATTTCCTATTCCGCAGAGCTCGAAAAATCCCATGATATAATCCCCCCCCCCCTCGACGAGGCGAATCAATCCGAGCACGTATAAATGAATAAACTAGTCATCCGATCGGTCCGATCGACGGTCAACGGAAGCAAAGCGAAAAAAAAAGAGCACATTTAGCTCTCTTTGCCTCGTGTGTGTATGTACCATAACGATGATCGGATCATTCCAGGCCTTGACCTAGAAATGCGCGCGGGCGGCGTGGTCACTTTCTCCCCTCCGACACGCATCTGCTCTCACCAGCCGTGTGTGCACGTATACGTGAAAGTGAGAACGCTCGAACGTAACGTCGGACAACACCAGCTATGCATTAACGAAAGATGCATCGCGTATACTTGATTAAAGTTCATGCGCATTTTGAGACGCGAGGTGATGTGTATACGTGTGCGTTTCCAGGTCGGGAGGATCGGCAATCGCACTCCTCGAATCTTCTTCGACGAGCTGTTCGGTATCGACGTCGACTTTGGCACCAGCGGCATAACCAGTATCAGCGGTGACAATGCATCGTCAGCGTCCAATGTCAACGCCGAGACCATACGCAACTGCACGTGCGGTGAGTACCATACTACACGTCAAAAATGACTGCACAAGTAAGCCTTAAACACCAATTTTGTGTTTACGCATAGAGTGCGGGCTGTCGAACCAGGAGAACAGAATAGTCGGCGGCCGGCCCTCCGAGCCCAACAAGTACCCGTGGCTCGCCCGGTTGGTCTACGACGGCAAGTTCCACTGCGGGGCCAGCCTACTCACCAACGACTGGGTCATCACCGCGGCCCACTGCGTCAGAAAGTACGTACACACACATATATATATATATATATCGCGCGTTGACTCGCTACCTTTTTTCATTATATAATTTGTACAATCATTGTGGATGGGTGACATATATGTATATAGGCTCAAGAGGTCCAAGATCCGGATAATCCTCGGTGACCACGACCAGTACGTCAACACGGACGGCAAGGCGGTCATGAGAGCCGTCGGGGCTGTCGTGCGGCACCGGAACTTCGACACCCAGTCCTACAACCACGATCTCGCATTGCTCAAGCTCCGCAAGCCCGTCGGCTTCTCCAAAACGGTCAGGCCGGTCTGTCTGCCCAAACCGAGTGGGTGATCATTACCATTGCACGCATGTTGCATCCCTTACCGATCTCCGGTGCCAAACATTGTACGGGTATTGTTGTGTTGGGCGGTTACAGGTAGTGATCCAGCGGGTAAACACGGCACGGTCGTCGGCTGGGGTCGCACGTCCGAGGGTGGTATGCTGGCGGGTGTCGTGCAGGAGGCGAGCGTCCCGGTCCTCAGTCTCGACCAGTGCAGGAGGATGAAGTACCGGGCTAACCGCATCACCGAGAACATGGTGTGCGCGGGCAATGGCAGCCAGGACTCGTGCCAGGGGGACAGTGGGGGCCCCCTGCTCATCGACGAGGCCGGCAGACACGAGATCGCTGGTATGCGACGACATACGATCGAGATCGAGATCGGTAATTGCCTGACGCCGGTTTTTGTATATTTCGCAGGTATCGTCTCGTGGGGAGTTGGCTGCGGACGACCGGGATATCCTGGCGTTTACACGCGGGTCGCTCGATATCTCAACTGGATCAAGCTTAACATGAAGGACTCGTGCATATGCAGCCTGTGAACAATAATTTACCGATCGAAGAAGCAATATACGTGATACGTGTAAACAACGAAGATTTATCCTTTCTTTTGTGTGAAAACTCTGAGACGAATTTACATTTTACACATAAAAATATATATATTTATTGTAACGACCAAAATAGGTTTTACTGCTCTGATGCATTTGTTGTTTAAGCACACGATTGTAGGTATATGTATAACTATATTTAAGGATCAAAAGAGAAAAGAAAAATAAAACAATAACAGCAACGTATATATACGACGAAATTAAACCACTTAGATTGCCTATATATATTTCGCCGTAAGAAATTCCTCACAAACGATCCGCACTGTCGCGCTCGGGCACAAATGGTCTTTCTCTTTCACTTTTGAATAACAAGTGACGAGGAGGAGGAGCAGGAGGCCATGGGTTGTTTTCGGAATACGCAAGTAGTGTTTGGGGTAACGGTTCATTCTCTCCGGTGACGAATATGCTCGACGACGCTTCCGATTAAATTATACCTATTGTCTTTGAAATGCCGATCTCTCGTGAAGAGTATGATTTCTCGATGGCTGAACCGGTGCACTACAATGAAGGCTCCGTATTTAAAAAAAATAAACCAAGTGATAAACAATGATTAAACCATGGGACCAAGTGGTATGGAACAAATTTTTCTTGCACCCCCCATATCATGGCTCATTACGACAGTGTAATTGTAACCTTTGCGATTAAAAAACGCGTGTAGTTCAGAAAAATCGGTATGGATCAAGATAGCGCGATCGCTCTCAAATTTCAATGTATAGGTACTTTTTGATCCAGTTTGCGCCTACGATGGACCATAATTGCAGAGGACAAGGATTGAAGCAGCATTGAAGTGAGCGTATGTATATACTGTATACGTATGAGTAGGATATATATATATGTGCAAGCAAAAGAAACGAGAGGGAGAGGCAACTGTAAACTCTAGAATCCAGAACGTATATAATATGTGGTGGTTGCCGATCCGTTATCGCGGCTAGCAAGTGTCCGGCTTATATGGGCTACGCGGCGCTCCGGTCAGTGACAGCTAGCGCGGCCGTGATCGCGACCGCGACGGACCTGCTGTTAACTACATAATTTATATACATGTATACTACTGGGTCCGGCACGCAGTCACGCACATTATACTTTCACACACGCAAAAAGCGCACTCCTACCCATCCCTCGACGGGTAATAGTACACGCCGTCACTGTATAATATATATACTTCTCGATGCAGTGAGGTCGATTCGTCGACGTCAGTCGAGCCAAGGCCTTCCTCGCTGCAGCCCCCGGGATTCCCGAGCGATAGATACCGTTGGCCATCCAAATCTTGCAGGTCCTCAAATCACATTATATACCCTCTAGTTGCTGAGGGTGACTGCTGATGTGGCTGTTCAACAGTTGACGCACTTTCTTTATCATAGTATATATGTAATAATCGTGAGGGTCCTTCATCTCAAAAGTGTCGTTCTCTCTCTGTGTGCGGTGAGTGAGAAAATTTTTTATTTCAATTTTTTTTTGCGTTTTCTGTATCATTTCAGAGCGAGTTTTTTTTTGATTCATGGATTTTTACTAGATTTTGTACAAATAAGGTTTTTATTTCAACAGATCGAAGAAAGTTAAAGCAGAGCAGTATCAGGTATTATTAACACATACCATTGTCGTCGATAGAATATTGAAACATGACGTCGAAGCTCGGGCCGTTGGTGCGATTTCTCCTGATGGTGGAGATTTTCTTATTATCGGGGACGAGGAGCCACGAGCTCGACGTAAGTCGACCGATTTACGGTTTATCGCACGCATACACCTCGCGAACCGGTAATTTTCTCGCTGTGACTACGACGTTATTTATTACTTATACCTCCCGATAGTTTCACCACAAGCAATTTGTAGTTAACTCCCTCTTTCTTTCCTTCTTTTTGCTCAAGTGTTTACAAAACACTCGCATTTTATACGCTATGGTGTATTTCATTCGTTGGAAAAATGAAAATGCGTTGATATATATAATCACGAGAAATCGGTACGATGATTTCAGGCGGAGAGCAACAGAACCTTTTTCCACCTGTTGAAAAACAAAAATTTGAAAACACCCCCCGGACCTTGTTACTGCAGTAAGTATACATATAATACACACGTATACGCTTGCCCGAGTTATTCAAGTTTGCGATGTAAGTCTGAGTTGAGGAACAAACAATCGATTTAGGTTGCGGTTTGCGTAACGAGGACAGCAGAATTGTAGGTGGCCAGTCGGCTCTCCCCAATGAGTTTCCCTGGCAAGCCCGGCTCTCTTACATGAACCGATTTTACTGCGGCGCGACTCTCATCAACGACAGATACGTTTTGACGGCCGCGCACTGCGTCAAGGGGTAAGTCTATTTTTTTTTGACAAATTGTTTTTTTGATTTTTTTCTCTTTTAATTTTCAACCACCGTGCAGATTCATGTGGTTCATGATAAAAGTGACGTTGGGCGAGCACGATCGCTGCGTGCAAAAGGCACCTTCGGAATCGAGGTACGTTGCCCGGGCCTTCATCGGGAATTTCAGTTTCATGAACTTTAACAACGACATCGCTCTGCTGAGACTGAGCGACAGGGTTTCCTTCTCCGACACCATCAGGCCCATATGTCTGCCCAAAGCTGAAGGTAATTTTAACGCGGATCGGAAAATATATACATTTTTTTACACCGATTATTTGACTTCGTATACGCATACACTGTTTTTTTATTCATTTTTAATTGACACACTGATTAGGATTTCAACTCTAAGATTCGCGATTTTCGGGCATATCAAAACCACTATACATATACAATTTCTATAAAAAGCTCCTCAACGAATTTAATAGGTGCAAAAGAAAATTTGTTGCGTAATTAGTTGGAAAATGTCGCTATTTGTCAACTCTATGTATACATATGCGGGTATACGATTTTATATGTTGCTAATGAATGCGAAAACTCGGGTAAGTAAATATAGATAAAAATAAAAAAAAGACAGACCTAATATTGCATTTTTGTACAAACATAATATAACAATGGAATTCTTGCGGTTCACGTAAGTAAACTCTGTTTGGTATCGGTGATTTGTTTGGCAGAAAAACTGTACGCGGACTCAAAGGCCATCGCCTCTGGTTGGGGCACCGTGCAAGAAAACGGCAAAGCGTCCTGTACGTTGAATTACGTTGAACTGCCCGTCATGAGCCTATCGGGTTGCAGGAACACGAGCTACAGTTCTCGCGTCATTTCCGAAAACATGCTCTGCGCCGGCTACCCGGAGGGAAAAAAGGATTCTTGCCAGGTAAGGACTGTTTGGTGTCATGGTCCAACCATGGGATATAATTTTTTTTTTCTTTTTTTTTTCCATGCGTCACAAAATCTTCAAAACTTGTTCCTTTGCAGGGCGACAGTGGTGGTCCCCTCATTACCGAGAGGGGGGACAAAAAGTACGAGCTGATCGGTATCGTCTCTTGGGGAAACGGATGCGCCCGACCCGGCTACCCTGGGGTATACACGAGAGTCACGCGCTACCTAGATTGGATCAAGAGTAACTCCAAGGAGGGATGCTTTTGCGATAAGGATTAGTTTTTTCGAACGAGTAGAGGGTAGTCGTTATTTATTTACTTTGCAACTGCAATATATTCATCGCGTGTGCCTACTCATAGTGCCATTTTTCACGTATTTTTATACATTTCTTTACAATCAACTTCGCGCACGTATCATTATTTATTATTTATTGCGTGTATCTATACGTATACCTATATGTTACTGTATGTGGTTTTTGTACTCGATAACAATAAATATTATTATATATTATATTGATTATACTTGAGAGATACAGAGAGCAACGTTTCTCACCCATCGCCGCACGACTTAACACCGTAAATAACGTATACATACAGTGAGGAGATCATGTAACTACGTATTATTATTGATTGTATCAAAAATAACTGTATAAAGGTAGGTGCATCGAAAAAACAAAAACAAAACAAAAAAAAAAATACTCAGGAGTAGATAAAACACACGCGTAAAATTAATTATGAAAGCCCAGCAATTTCATAAAACCCGCATGAAGAGGCCTGTGGTATGTATAATAGGAGTGGAAAAAGACACGAGTGCAAGAAAAAGGCAAAATTGAGCAAAAAGAGGGAAGGAAAAAGTAAAAAAAAAATAAAATCATACGGGCACTGCTTTGCTGTGGTAAGTAATAATATTCCGGGGCTAGGATCAGTGTCTCGTTGACTCTCCGGCAAAAGCTATATAATTACAGACCATGAGGACGCAGGAAGTCGTAAAGTGTCTGCTTGTAGCCGTGGCCCTCGTTTTGCCCGACAACTACACCTTGGCCGACGATCGCCACGATATTACGGTAAAGTATCGTCGCAATCTATTATATTACGGTTTTTCCACTCGAGCAGGACCAATTGGTCAATGTTAATCCTTCGACAGACGAAACGCAGTGGCACCAGGAGAAACCCAAGGCGTATCTTCGACATCCTCCTCGGGAAATTTCGGCCTTGCCTTAACTGCGGTGAGTCGGAAAAAAGAAAATCCCCTTACCGATCGCTCGCTCGTCTGACCCACGTATCATATACATATACATATAATGGACAGTATGCGGAAAATCCAACCGTGGGGGTGCGAGGTTCCTGGGTGGCGAATTCACGGAGACCCACGAGTTCCCCTGGCTTGCCAACGTCCACGTGAAGAGCAGCAATCTGTACTTCAGTGGGGTACTGATAAACGACCGGTACGTCCTGACCGCGGCTAGCCAACTGATCGGGTACGTATGCAATATACTTATCGCTCGTTTAAAATTAAGGTGCCAGTGAGTGATTGGTTTTTTTTTTTTTTTTTTTTTTTTTGTCAAATATACAACAACGAAAAGCGCGACGCCACCCGAGGTGAAAGTAGCTCTGGGTGAGTACGACCGGTGCCACCTGGACGTGTCCTCGGTGAACATGAGCGCCGACGCCCTCATCTCGCATCCCGAGTTCAATTACGAGTCCCGAGCCCACGACCTGGCCCTCGTGCGGCTCAGCCGATCGACGCACCTTGAGAGGCGCGTCCTGCCTGCCTGTCTCCCGGAACCCGGTGAGCTATTTTGCCCCACGCGTGGCAGTTGACACTTATTTTCGTAGACTAAATGTGTGAAATGGGAAAGAAAAAAAAAAAAAAAAAACAACGCCCACAGGGTCGACGTACCTGGGCCACGTGGGCACTCTGATGGGCTGGTCGGAGACTCCGTCGGTGGCGGAGGCGCCGCTTACGTGCCGACCGCGGAAGCTGGGCTTGCCCGTTTTGGGGAGGCGCGAGTGCTTGAGGAGCGGCGCGAGGCCCGAGTATTACCACGAGGAGAGCGGCTGCGTCGGTGTTATCGGCATGAGCTCGATTGTCTGTCGCGTAAGGCTGGCTCTCGTTTGATGATTTACTTACAGAGCGTTGATTTGATAAAAACTCGTGGCTTTTTGTGCGTTTGTTTTTAGAACGATGCGGGCTCCTCCGTGATGCACAGGTCTTACCATGGCTTTTATGATCTAGTTGGTGAGGCTTCGACGTTTCATACTTTGATTGAACTGGCGCATACTTGTGGGTGTTGTTGATTTTCTTACGTGATCATTGCAGGTATTTTGTCGGACATCAACAACTGCAACGACACCATTGGCACGGCCGTGTACACGAAAATCGCACCCCATCTCGATTGGATTTACGAAAAAACAAAGGACGCCTGCTACTGTTTGAGACCGTTCGATGTGCCGGAGATAAAGTCCCTCATGTTTGCTTACTGATTTTTTTTTTTTTTTAATAAAATCTCCAAAAAATTGTTGCTGACCGTCGTTTTGCTTCTAATTTTGATAGTAAATTTTTCCCTTATATTTTACTGTTTTTCGTAATAATAAACAGGTCAACAACAAAAAATCTACGGACCGATTAAAAACATTTTTTATTTTTCAAATTGTTTATTCATACAAAAAACTTTCTTTAATTTACAAGTATTACTAAAAATTATTATGCAGACGTTATATTATGTCGTCATTTCACCACAATATCAAATAATTAACGTAGAATGTATAATACACTTTAAAATGCCTTCTATTTGTTTTTAGACAAATCAAGTTTTAATATTTCATAATTGATTTTACTCTGAAACTGATTGACTTTATAAATAATGTGCAAATGTACAACGTACAGTTAAGCTTTTTCTAGCAGTTATATACATGCCTCTGCTCATGAATACTTATATGAAATTTCGCGAAACCATTTTTAATGTAATTCAGCTAAAAATGAGCTAACTTCATCTTGCTCTAGTTTTGTGGGTTCAATAATGTATAGATCTTGTTACCGAAATTAGTATACTTAGAAATTCGAACTTTTATTGCTCTTTACATTAATAATATGCAAAAAAAATGCAAAAATAAAGTGTTTACATTGAATTTAGAAAGAAAAATTCACCATCTTTTAAAAAAATGCTCTAAAAGTTTGATTATACTTAATATATTATTTACAATACAGACTTGCGCTGTTTTTATGAAAAAACAGAAGCTTGTAATTAAATTTATCCAAACACAAGAGAAACAATATTTAATACTCACATTTCTGACTCAAAGTATCAATTATTTTTAATTAACAACTAAATAGACATAAAAGCATGAAAAAAAATCTACACTCACTCTTATGCAAGCCTTAGGATTGCGTTGTAACTTATAAACGATGACACAAAGTCTCAAGCATCTTAAATTCAATATCACCAAGTAATATTTAAAACTTAAGATTTCACTCAACTATTCTCATTCAGTAAATGACGTGAGTAACATTAGCACTGCACTGTGATGTAACAGCCTCTTCTAAGTTGGAATCAAGTTTTCTATAACTAGCAGTACTTGGCCTTCTTCTATTTCCTCGACCTCTTCTTCCACGTCTTCCTTCTAAAACCATTGCCAAAATCTGTGAAGTATCAAATTTTACATTAGCCTACATTACGAATTTTATCTAAAGATGCTTATATGCATCATTATGTTGGTGATGTTTTTATTTTTACCTTTTGTTTATTTGAATAGCCAATGTACATAAAGATGCAACACATTATCATGAGAAAAAAATATCCAAAAACGTGTGATTCCACTTCCTTGTCTACTGAATAAGATTTTCGTTTATTTTGATACGGTATGAGGGAATCTTCTATGAAAAATGATCAGCATTACTATTGACATTTTTTTTTTTTTCATGAAAAAATAATTATTAATACCTTGATCGTCATCTGGTAAGGGTCTTTCCTCTTTTTCCATTTCATTTAATTTATCCCCAGCTTCTGGTTCAAGACTTTGATCAAAATCTTTTGGTGGATCATCGTTTTTCTTATTTTTTTGATCTTCAGAAGCATGGACTACTTCTTCTTCAGGGTTGTCTTCTGACTGTAAAATTGGCTGCATGTGATTTTCATTGTCATCTGAAATCTTGGGTTCTGGTTTTTTGTCACTAGGAGATGGTAAACTTTGTTTATCTTTACTGCTGCTCACCATCGCAGGAATAAGAGTCCTTGCAAAAAAAATTCTTGTAATAAAAAATAAAAACTAAAAAGTTGTAAGGATAAAATATTTTCATTTATTAACTCACTGTTCTAATTTACCAGCATTATCAATCTTGGTACTATCAATATTTTCTTGCTTTTGGTATTCTGTTTTTTTAGTTATATCAGAAATTCCTTTATCAGCATTTTTCACTGGGTCTACAACTTGTTTATTTTTTTGTTGCTCAACCTTTGGTTTTGCTAACTCAGTCTCACTGGTATGAACTACACCTTTACTTTTAACTACTGTAGCCAATGTTTCTTTTGTTGTTTGCAAAGCACCATTAACAGTTGATGCATTTTTTACTACAGCTAACTTATCTTTATTGATGCTGTTACCCTGCACAGGTGGCACAGTAGAAAACAGTTGGTTTGCCCAATAAAGTACCATGCATAACTTATTCACCTCTTTAGGATCGTGACAAACATATTTACAATCACTTCTCTTCAATAGTATTTTATTTACATACTCTTCTTTATATGGTATAACTTCTTTGACAGGCTGAACATTGATGCTTTCTAGTTTGTGGAACAGAGATTCTATACTGTTACACAGACTATCTTCAATATCAATGTTATCACTAGGTTTTGGTTCAAGTTTTTTCAAATGGGCATCAAAATCATTGGCACTGTGTGGCAATTGGAGCTTATCGTTAATGTTCACTGTGCTCTGGTAAGTACATATCCTATTCATTATGTCGTAGATTACCATACATTTGGGAACGCTACCGTCTCCGGTGTACTTATTGTGGTACAACGTAGTACTGCACTCGGTTAAATAATACGAACCATTTACAAACGACACGGACGGACAAACGCTTATCATTTGGAGCATGTTTGTGTCCGAGATTGCAACAGCTTGGACACTTGCAGTAAAGTGACCAATGCCCGCGGCCAGTACGATAAGCGTCATCGAGTAGTAAAAATAAACTTCTTTGCCCATTGTTGTTTTTTACTGATTAACTTAAATTTGACCAACTCCGGACTATCCGTTAAAATAGTAATGTAAGAAAACAAGTATGTACTTAGAGGTTATGCGAACATGAAGTTGAAAATCCTGAAGAAACTCCTTAAATTGTTGCTGTTGTTATTATTGTTGATAATTCCATCGAAGGAAGGTGTACTTGAGATTCTATCGGAAAATTCCGAAATACGCGATTCCGCACTGGACATTTCCGGTCGCTCTCCGTTGTCTTATACCCAATATTTTAACTGTTTCGTTTCACTGACGTACTTATCAACACATTGCGTACTTACTAAATCTACTACGGTCCTACGGTATGTTAACTTAACGATGATTAAATGAATAAATAAATGAAAGGCGCAAGTACAACTTGAAACGCGTATGATACCATAATTTACCGACTATAGCGACAGCGACGAGACATGACGACTATATATATTTTTTTTTTTTTTTTTTTTATATTCATCATCGCCCCTTAAGGGCTCAGACATGGCTATTTTGACACTATAAAGTGTATTTAGCCATACGTTGGGTTTAATAACAGTAGGAGGAAACGGTAGATGGATCGGTAGGTTTTATTGAAGTACAACTCCCATCCAGAAAAAAACCTCATTCAATGATGAAATTTTTGTCCAGAGTGGGATTTGAACCCCGGCCATCAAGATCTGTAGGCAGACACGCTACCGACAGAGCCATCATGTGGCTTGACTATATATATATATGCATATAAATAATAAAATATATATAGGTATATATTTTTTGTGTGTACTATCCACTATATGCATGTATGTATACATATATGTATGTATATGTGTACACTTATATATATGTACAAAAGTAAAGTTTAGGTAATTATAAAAGGTGTTAATTTATCGTACATAATCCATTTCGTGATTTGCCGACAACTGAATAACAGCTGAGTTTAATTAAACCTGAAAATAAAAAAAAAAAATTAAATTCCAATTTTCTTTAGAAAATTAAGTAGCTTATAGAAAATTTTATAAGCATTGAATGATGAATTCAAATCCATGGGATTGGGTGAATTTTCTGAAAATTTCATAATTTTATCCACATACAACAATTATATATTTATATATAATTGTCGAACTGACTCTAAAGATAAGACTGGAAAAATAAACCACCAGTCGGTAACTTTCTCCATCTGTCATACCGGCTGATGTTAATGCATAATGCACACAAGTTGTGTTCAAAATCGTTTTAGTAAAAAACACAAAAAAGAAATGAAAATTAAAAAATTAATAATGTACTATATTTCTGTTGAAAAAAAATATAATGATTATTACTTATTACTAAAGGTGAGAATAATAAACAATCGAAACAGTTATAATTTTAATATTATACTTTACTTCATGTTTTTTGCTTTATTCAGTTTTTTCTGCTTTAATGCACTTGTTTTAGGATCTAAATACATTTTTTAATGCAGTGAAAAGTAATAAAAATTCCAGCTACGGCCTTCATTGTAAATTAAATTTTTCTAATTGAAACTCTGCGCATGAGTATACACGATGTCGTTCAAACGGTTTTTTAAAACGTTAATTGCACAGCTTATAGCTCTTTGGTATATATTTTATTGACGATAAAACTTTTTTAAGCTTTTTCATCTTAAACACATCTTTTATATGCATTATATTCCTGTATTCTCTTTAGACAGTTAATTGGTATGATTTTTTCTTTCATTTATAGGTACATGTACGTATAATATTTTGATTGATATTGTTTTTTTCACATTATTTTTTTGTGTTTAGTTTTTTAATTATCATACGTGTATATATAGCGAGATTGTCTGGCGAATCGCGTATTTGTAACAAGTATATATGTAGGTCTAAAATTTAATGCTCCTCTATATTAGTATCATTGTTTTTTTACAGATTTGTTAAATTTTATTGTATTGTATTTTCCACTTTAACACACTATCGGTACCTTCTTCCTCACTTACCAAAAGCTCTCTTCGGATAACTTAATTTTTTCAAGCAACGATCTGTCAGCAATCGGTATACATATTACATATTTTGTGTATAATTATGATGTATAGTCTGCCTTTGACACGAAATGAGTTTTTTTACTTATAAAAATTTCAAATTAGGCCTCCACACTCGTGTGACAAAGTATTTTTTAATTTACAAGTTGCAGATCAGGAGTGTTCGAAATTATACAAAAATGAGATTTTAATTGAAGCACAAACGACAATCAGGATGATATTATATTTAATTGGCATATACACACATCAAGTTGACTGTTGTTTATAATCAGGTCTCTCATTGTTGAAGCTCTAAAAATTGTATATGGATTTTTATTTTTATTGTTCGAACATATTGTACGCGTTTACACGTCGCTAAGGCTATACATTGGTTCGGCTACACAGCGCACTCACCGATTTGATATATTTATTACTTTTACTTTTATCGAAAAATTGGTTTTTTTTTTTTCTTTTCTTTTCTATCATGATGCATAGCAACAATATTGGTTTATTCTCTTTTCTCAGTTTGATTCGCATTCACAACTCATGGAATGCATCGGCTGAAAAGTTGTATATTCAATGTAACAAAATGAAAATCGTATGTACCTACGTTATATCCGTGTTGCAGGTGTATAAAATCGAATGGGTACAGTACTTTATAGTACTTTGTTCATTAAAAGTCATTTATTCGTCGGTTAAGCTTCTTTGTATTTTAAAAAGCTTGGAAACGCGTACCAAAAATTTTTCATACGCGATACGAATATTTTTTTTTTCCCTTCATCAAACAAGATGTAGAAAGAAGCATTTCCTCGAGCATTTCACAAAAGTGCAGCTCTACGCGCTTTCGAGCCTTTTTTTACCTGATCGATAAAATGTAATGTCGCATGAACCACGGGAGCCACTAGTTGATGTAATAAAAATTAAATTGAAAAGTAAAAATGAGCAGGCATCTAAAAAAAAAAAAAAAAAAAAAAAAAAAAAACAGTCTACTATTTCAGAAACCTCCGCCGATGTTCACACAACATATGATCAATGCTCAATGGCACAATTCCCGTTAGTATATACACATATTTATATACGTATTTCAATGCGTTTTAACATTAAAAAAAAAAAAAAAAAAATGGAGCGCAAAGAGTCAAGGACCAAGCCGAGCGAGGGCTCGTACAGGCAGCTTGATACTCAACCGCTGCTCTCCATTATCTTTTTTTAATACATATAAACGTCCCTTTATTTTTTTTTTATTTGTGCTCGCGCTTTTAGCCTAGAATTTAACGAACCGTTGGAGGCAATGACGAAAAAACGAGCCGCACAGGTACGCACCTATTTTCATATCCTTATTTTTTGTTTCCCTGCATCCATGAACGCAAAATCATCACAAGTATTCTCTTTCGTACTGTGTCTCTGCCAATCCGACGCTTACGGATGATCGGATGTACGGCAAACTTATTTTTCGAAAAATCAAATACTAAGTAAACCTGGATATGAATACTCATTTATTATTATACATGTAAAAAAAGTATTGACTGCAATGTGTACATGTAGGTATAGAATTGAAGTGGCAGAGACACGAGGGTAACGCGCATTCATTCATTTCACTGTTGCGTCTTTGCGGAGCAGCTGCTTTTCAGCGCTATACTCGATGAAGCTCTGGTAAACAACAGGCTCAGGGATATATATCTATTGTTAACTAATTCATCGTGTTTGCGCATATATATATATATACACGACGTATACAAGTATTTTTATATTTATACGTATGTATATCCCCGTATACGGACGTACGGTCTTTTTAAAACTTTTTTTTGTCATAATATAATATATAGGTGTTGTACATCTATCTATACTCATGAACTTCTTCCTGACACTCTGCAACTGCTTTTTTGGAAATTCTATTATTATAATACTATTTATTGTATCTGGTATATTTTTACGCTACGCCCTGTTGCTTNATTATTATTATTATTATTATTGACAGTAATAGTAATAATAATAATAATTGTAACTTGTAATTTTTACGATTACGGTAATTCGCTCATATACATTATGTACATTTGTATTTATTTTCTTTCCACCCTTTTGCTTTGTCTTATCTTGAATTATTATTTCTCTGCATACCCACGCGCTAAAATACAATAAGCTTTGTATTGTATGATTTGTTACCACTCGATTTGTTAGCGATTAAAACCCTTGTAAAGTTTTAAATATTTACACACTTTTACAAGTGGATACATGCCACAGTCACACACACACTACAGGCTCAGACAGTGAGACAATCATCTGTAGCTACATATTTGTTTATTGTATGCGTATGTGTGTGTGCGCGCGTGTATAAATATATTATATTTATACGTTATTGAAGCCACAAGGAGATCAATTGACAATAACTACAAAGGTCTTCTTATATGTATGCGTATATACGTCGCGAGATTTCGCAACAAACCGTTTTCCACATATAAACCTACCTACACCCTCAATCCTTTTTTTTTTCTTTTTTTTTCTCTCAATCTCACGTTGATTATTTCGCGGTCGGTATGTATATATTTTTTGTTTTCTTATTTTTTCTTAAATAAATTTCAATCTTTGTCAACGTTTCATTTAGTATTATCATTTTCATACATCGTATTTGTAACGATCAATAATTTTTATATTAAAAAACAGTCATTGGGCTACAAAAATTTTAAACAATGATATACTTTATTTCCAATGTGTTTTTGTGTTTAGTTT
>NW_019379518.1:280419-383592 GCF_000648655.2 Copidosoma floridanum | reverse complement strand
TTTTTTTCTTTCTTTTTTTCTTCTTTCGTAGTTTCATGTCACGATTGCCCAAATTACGTCAAAGGATGACACGAAGCGTGCAGCTATATATTTTATAATACACGACACGTGTAGGCGCGTGCCAACGTGACATTAAAGTTTCAAAACCCACCTTGGACGCCGGTTGGCCTTGCGTGACGACGGTCGTCGCTCCCGAGGTGCTCGGCAAGGCGCCACTCGACGACGAGGTGGCACAGGCCACCAGCAGGTTACTACCGAACTGTTGCCTCTGCTGCTGCCCGCTCGTCGTCAAGGGGGACTGTTGGTGTTGGTGCTCGGGCACCTGGGGTGGCGTGCCCGTGGTCGGCACTATGCTGGTCACGGGTTGTTTGCGGGTCGCGTCCTCCGGGCGCACGGTAACCTCCGTGTTGAGCTTGCTGACGACGAGCGGCGAGGTCTGGGAGGCCGCGTTGCTCTGATGCGTTATAAACACCCGGGGCGGCAGCGTTTGGCTCGACGCGTTCACCGTGGCGACGACCCCCCCGCCCCTGGAGACAGGACAATTTATATATACCCTTGCTTCGTGTACGGATGTCTAATATATATATATATAGCTTACTTTTGGCCGGTAGTGGTACCCGTGGATTGGGCGGTGGCGCGAATGAGGGCCGCCTGCAGGAGGCTGGTGTTGAGGCCGGCGGGGACGCCCAGGAGGGGCGAGGACGGGGTCGTGGAGAGCGGGTTGGCCAGACTGCAGGAGAACGAGGAGGGCGGGCTCTCGTACGAGGGACTCGGCACGATAACCGAGCTCTCGTCCATGTAACGGAAATCGGCGCCGTCGAGGCCCGTCATTATGTCGTAGGTCGCGTACTGCCCGTCGGCCGTCACCAGCAGTCCTCGGCGCTGCTCCGCCCCCAGCGACGACGTCGCCGACGAGGTGTTGTTCTCCGACGCGGCCGGGCTACCCCGAAACTCGGACGGTGGCGGGATGATGTGCGAACTCGAGGACGTCGAGTCCTTCGTGGTGGCCGTTTGTGGCAGCTTCCGCTGCTCGGTGGACTCATCTTCTTCGACCAGGGTCTTATTGCCGGCCTCCAGGGAGTGCAACGACTGGCCCGGGGTCAGGGTCACGCTGCTCCCTGGTATTTGGTGGGCATCGGGAACAAGACCAAATTATACAATAGGTGCACATATGTACGTACAACGTACATACAACGTAAAACCCAACTCACCCTGGCTGGACTTGTTTTCCGCCACGAGCGTCTGTCCGGCAATCTCCTGTATACGGGGCAGCGGCTTTTGAGTCTGCACGACGTGCTCGGAACTTGGACTGGTGGGGGAGGATCGGCTGGCCGCGGCGACGACAACGGCCACGGGCAGGTTATTCATCTCCACCTTGATGGGCAGACCACCGTTGGCGCGGCCGTTGGTCGCAAAAACGTGCAGGGCGACCCCCGACTGGGCGACCAGTCCGGCGAGGGAGGAACGTTGGCGCAAGTTGCCGAGTTGCTGCTCCTGCGGCTGCTGCTGGGCCGTCGTGGCGGCGTTCTCCTCGTCCGAGTCGAAGATCGGGCTGCTCGAGCGCTCCGACTTTTCCGCCTCCACCGCCGCATCCAGCTGCGACTGCAAACGAGGACACGCATTTTACCTACGTACATATAAATAATCTACATGTGGTGGTAGGCACGTGTGTGTGGGTGTATAAAAGACCTTGGTCGGGTGGGATTGGCGAGTCGGTGGTTGGAGGAGGAGGAGGGTCGTCTCCTTGGCGTCGGTGCAGCTGCGGCTGTCCGAAGCCGTGGCCATGGTCCCGGTTCTCGTTCCACCAGTAGCGTCCCGCTGTTGCGTTTGCAGGGCCCTGGCCGCGGCAGTTGTGCCGGTAATACCGATACCCGCGGCCCTGCCAGCCATACCGGTCATGGCACCCGCGCTCAGTGCCACCATCGATTGCATCTTGCGCTGCTTGGCCTCGCTCTTCTTCTGCATGTCGTAGGCCGTCTTGTATATACCCCCGTACAGTACGAAGAGGACTACGAGGGTCGTCCAGTAGTAGCCGATTATGAGGGCGGTGTTGAACACGGGGTCTTTCAAAAATTGCACGGCGCATTGGCCGGGGGCTAGATCGCGAAAGCCGACAAAGTGCTCCCAACCGAATATGCTGATGAAGAACAGTAGGGCGGGTATGATCCAGGTTATCGTGACCATCCAGATGACGCGGTTCTTGGTGCGCCAGCTTCGATACTTGGCCGCTATTTTTACCGAGCAAAATCTATCGATGGTTATCAGGAGTACCGTGTACTGGGACACTAGGCAAACCGTGTAGTCGACCGAGAGCCAAAGATCGCAGAGCAGGGGTCCGAGATCCCAGTAGCCCATTAGCACGTACACCGTGAAAAATGGCATCGAGACCGTACCTTGTACACGTGCAAAACACACATAGATACATACATTTTAAGATATATATACACATATACGTACAGCTATAGTATAATTAATAGAGCATAGTGATGCCGTTACGCGTCCGTTATGGTTAAATATGGAGACTGATAACAATGGAAATTTGCGCGTGTTTAATCGGTAACAAACCTCAAGTTCAAAAATAAACGTGTGTGGATAAGAACACACGCGTATACGTGGCTTTTTTTTTTTTTTTATCTTGGGAATAGTTTGTGTGTATCTACCGATGAGCATGTCGGTGGCAGCGAGCGAGGCGATAAAGTAGTTGCTCGGCTGCCTGATGGTCCTGTCGACGATAAAGGCCAACAGTACGAGGATGTTGCCGGCCACGGTCAGTACGATGCAAATGCCCAGAGTCAGGGCTATCAGGACAGCGACCCACGGCTCGAACGGCGGCAGGACCGGCTTCAGGATGTTCTCTGCGCGGGACAGTTTCACTTCAGCTGATTTCGACTCGTTTTTTCAACGCAATTATACATAGGCAATCGAACAAACGAGAAAGTACATTACCATCCTGGGAATCAAAGGCCGTTGCGTTGGACGAGGAGGAGGAGGAGAGCCCGGTGACGTTGGTGGCGTTGATACCGGCCAACCAATCGCCGAACAAATCCGCGTAGTCGTGGTCCTGGTCGTTGCCCGGCCAGCCACTGCTGTCGTTCAACTGGGTCACGCACTCGGGCACGAGCACCTTGTCGTACACGTAACGGCAGAAGCGCTCCTGCTGCTTGCGCAGCTTCCTGATGGTACAGCCGACCGGCAAAAACCGCGTATGTCATTAGCGGACGTGGCCGATCGAGGCATATCCACCCATATATTTATTATGTGCGCGGGATCTGACTTTTTCGCCCCCAAAGTAACATTTATCAACCGCCCCTAATCAGGGGACGTGGTTGTTTTATCCGCTCGCGCGGGTCATCCCCGTAGTTTCGTGTCAACGGCAGAGTTTTATCCGCGACGCCGTGTACATATACGTTTCGCGAGTAAAGACGAGGAGGAGGGAGGGCGACGGGCTATGAAAAGCGGGGATGAATGCCGGGGCTCGCGGGAGCACAATGAGCCCGAAATAGGCGTGAATGGACGCAACGAGCTGCCGAGGGGAGGTATACGGGTACCTCCCGTCTAAATAATTCAACGCGTCGATCAGCCGGCTTCCCACCCACGTCACCGGACGCCGGGCAGCTCAAACTCTGTGGGGAAAAAAGTCACTCCATCCGAGCTTTTCTTTTTTTTTTTTTTTTTTCCCCACCCCCCTTGTAACGCTCTGCCGGGGGTGAGTCGCTTGTTTTTGTCAATTCACTTGTCTTGGACCAGACAATTGTGTACACGTTTGCTGATGGTGGTATTACCAAAAGCTCCGAGTTTGCCCGAAAAACCTGCGGCTGCTACATGCCAAACTGTAAGAATGGCTGTATGGAGAACCTGCAGAAAATAATGTATAGGTATGGTTTGCAGCCAGAACAGAGGCGGAGCTGTCGGGGCTCCCGCGGTCGTATAGTATATCGGCAAAAAGCAGCAAAGTTAAAGAGGGCAGAATACAAAGAACAGTATACATGTGGATGTGTGTACACGGGGAGAGTCGTAGTGGTGGTGGAAGGGCGGGATCCATTATCTCGCGGGCAAATGCCGGCTTCTCTCCTTACTTTTACACGAGAGCGGCTGCGGAACGACCCGATGCGAGACACACTCGTGGTATATCTGTACACACTTGTAACTTGACTCAAAAACTAGATCAAGCATTTTTCTCCCCCCCCCCCCTTTTTTTTTCTCATACCTGTGCTCCATTACTATTGAATAGGTGGCCGAATGCTCGATGAACCATCGCTGATGCGATCGCGCGACCGGTACGGCACTTGGATTTTGCGGTAAAAACGGATTAGGTGGTACAACATCCTTACAATGAGTTTGGGAAGATTCAAGTAAAAATTCACCGTTTCACTTATCTTTGCAAGTATACGTCCGTGCTTTCGTAGACCTGATAACTTTATCGGTAAATGAGGATTCCGATACATTTCGAGTGGCAATTTATATTTTTCTGACCCGCTCGAGTCATACTTGCTCGGGAGTTTTTCATATAAAGCTTTTTAAATGCGCCTTCGTTTTATTAAATCGAAAAATTCGTTCGATACCGATTGCTTTTTCAAGATATTTTTTTGTCCAACCAACATAACGGCTAAGATCAAACCGTAGGACACGTATGATGTGAGTGTAATTTAAGGGTATTAATTGATCAATCATTATACCTAAATCGCAACCCAAAACGAAAATCACTGCGCGGAATCAGTAGTTTCGCAATTTATTGGGGGAGGTAGGTTGATCGTAAAAAATGAGCTCGGTATCCGTACGAAAAAAATGCATGGATGAAAAAACTAAAAGCCAATAGGGTATTTATGAAAAAAAAAAGAAAAAAAAAAAAAAAGACAATCTCGAAATAGCAGTACAGTCCGATGCGAACGGATGAGGAGGCTCAGAAAGGACCAGTTGAAAGTATAACATGTATAGGTAGAGAAAAAAAGAGGATCGAGAGCGGGCAACAAGTAGGCATCTCTCGTCGCGAGCTTTTACGCGGGCAGGGATTCGTGTGCGCGCCCTCCTCTTTTTTTATTCTCCCGCGATGCGGCAATGTTTTACTTCTCCTCCAGTGGACGCATTCAGCTTGTATATATGTATATACACGCGAGACTACAATGCGTAAACTGTTGCGCCACCCCCTCCCCCCCCCTCCAAGCGTTGCTGTACCAATCCTCGGCCTTTGTTATATACTCGGTCCCAGGTATGAACAGGGAGCTTTTATACGCGTTTTCTCCCTTCCTTCCTTCCTTCCTCTCTCTCTCTCTCCTCCTCTCTGGCGCTTTTTCTTCCTCATACATAATAGATAATCTTTTCTTTCACATCATTTTATTACCACGGCCTTTTTTTTCTCATCAACTCGATGTGGTTCCCTTTTATCGCTACGTTATTACAATTATTAGCCGTATTGTAATTACTGTTATTCATCGATTTGCAGAGAAATGTGAAAAAAAAAAAAAAAAGAAAAAAAAACGGTTCACGTAAGTTTTCGTAGCTGTTAAGTCATGCAGCTTGTCCATCGGTTGGAAATAAAATGCAAATGAATAAAAACGCCAACAAGTACAAAATAGAAATTGCAATACGATATTTGCACACGATGCAAAATATTATTTGAAGCAGTGATAACGTAGTCTTGTGTATTTTATGTGTTTTTGATGGAGTATCTGAAATTTCACGGATGTATTTTCTGGCTTGCTTTGTTTACATAAAAAAAAAAAAAAAAAAAAAAAAAAAAAAAAAAAAAAAACCCTTTGGCCGACATTCGAGTTTCGATATACGTGCAAAATAAACATTTTGTTTTTCGTCAAATTATTTGAATGAAAAATTAAGTTTTTCGCCTACAAAAATAACTCGTAAAAATTCGTTCCGATGGAATCAACGTTTTAGTTTGATTTTAATTCTTTTTGTCGGTCAACCTTTCAGATTGATATTCCGTCCATCACGCTATTGTACTTCAAATAAAATCTGCACCAATTTTCAGTTATTCTTTTTTTTTTCATTTGAGATTTTAAAAATCACATAAAAAATTTCGACTGTCCGATGATAATGTTTTTGATTCAAATTTAAACGGACAGTAGGTCACGCAGAAGTAAAATTAAAGAGGATAAAAAAAAAAAAAATTTGGGCTCACTCATAGTGAGGTAAAATCACGATATCCCAGCATTATATTTTCCGTTCTTATTGCTTTTTACGACGAGGCAGAAGCAATAAACGTAAAAAAAACGTACCTTTTCGACAGAATAAGGTTCTTGGAATTCATTAAAATTAAGTATAGGGACAAATTTTCCGGCAGAAAGGATATTGAAAAATAAGTCGAGGATTAAAAAAAAAAAAAAAAAAAAAAACAAAGTCAAGCGAGCATCGCTCGTTGAAAATTCATAGACTCGACAGTGAGAGAGGGCTTATAAGGAGCTTGGGTCGGCCCCCAGTGACTTTCTTTCCTGCGCTTTAATCACGAAATTGCCAAGCACCGCGAGACGCGAGGTGAGAATTAATTTTCTCTCCTTGAGCATCGGATCCTCCTCGCGAGGCTGATCCTAATTCAAAGCCACACTTATATATTCTCTCCTCCCTCGAGCGCGAACGAAAAAGATATATACGCATACACGGGCAGATCTCGGTACTCATCTTTGAAATGAAAGGGTGAGCCTATTTTTGCACGTAAAAAATATCCAGCCAAGGGCCTCGTGAAATGGCATACATTGATTACACGTAAATATATATAATACATGTACCATTACTAAATGCCGGTTAAATTGTATCGTTGTATTGTCTCCCCCCCGGTTACGGAGGAAGCTGCATTATGCGGGATGGATGGATAATTGTGTCTATCGTGCATACGTAATTATACTCCCGCATTTCTCCGAAGCCCCTGGTTGCGGCTGCAACCTATTTTAGATGGGGGGGAGAGAGAGAGAGAGCACCTTTGCATTAGTATAGTTGCCGGCTGCACCGCGTGCATCGTTCCGTCTATTGTTATGAATGCCGGGACGAGGTATCACGGAAAAACCATCGCCGCTCAAGTGCAATACACTTGCATACATTATGTTTACTCAACTATAGCCGCTTGTGCGCGAACGTTATAAAGTGTAATCGTTACGTATACGGAAATGTGTATACAAGGCCTCGTGTACCGCATATATTATACAGTATGTGGCCGCTGTTTTGTTCCAAGTATCTATTCACCTATACCTACCGGGGCTAAATGCATTATAAGAGCGGAGCATCACAGACGCGCCTCTCGTATGGGGAGGCCACAGCCATGTAGCGCATACACACGCAAGACCGTAACATTGCAAAAAGACACCATCAGGAGCATACCTGGTACCTATACAACTGGCACGTCAAAGTACTTTTTTTTCTTTTTTTTTTTTTTTTTCATTCGTTCATTTGTTTGTTTTTATTTTATTTATTTATTTTATTTTATTTTTTTATTTATCATTCGAGCTAATTTATCGAGCTTTTCGGTATTAAAGTACGCGTGTCGTACAGCCACACAACATAAAGCATACGAGCGTCGGGTATATTTCACGGCAAAGTGGCTAGATGTTCAGGTTTTGTTGGAAGCTTTGAAGCGTAATTAACCGCGTTTTGATGTGGCAGGCCATTTTGAAACGCGACATTTCATTATGAATGTATGTATACATGGGTATACGTTGGAGGGCTTCATAGTTCGACGAGTAGTTACTGATGTTGTTGTTGCTGTTGTTGATGCTGGTGGTGGTGCGGGATAAAGTTTGTTTTGCGCATATATTATATACACACACCTACACGATGTATATAAAATATAACCTTTTAATAGATTGAGTTATCGGCCGGTTGTTCTCGTTACCACAATAAGTGTATACGTGGGCAGGGCACTGATCGAAATCTTTCGAATGGATAATTTTCTTTTTTTTTTTTGGATTTTTTCCTATAGGACACCTGTACCAATAACCAGTACATGTCACAAGACAACCCGGAGCTCACGAGACATCCGGACTTACGGTGATAAAGCGTACGTACACCCTCAACAAGCGGGACAATAAATATAGGTGCCCGTGCGCGCGCATCGAGACAAAAAAATCGCGAGCCTTGAGGGTATTTCCTCCTTCATCTTCCCGGCCCACGCTCTTCTATCTGTTTCGTCGTCTTTCAGCCGCGAGAGAGCACGGTACATTCAACGTATAATATTATGTAGTCGAGCGAGTAGGATGGCCGGAGGGCCATTTGTTTTTTTTTTTTTTTTCTTTCCAAGAGCGTCTAGCGCGGGCAGATGTCGCGCGTACTGCAGGCTTTTTCCACCGCAACTCGGGCCTACTTGGCGATGCTTCGGGCCCCAACCCCCCCGGAACTCTTTTTCTCCGTCCTCGCGTGTTGGGTTTCGAGGTGGAGTGAGGCCACGGTAGCTTCTTCGCCTCCTCGATCCGTTCGCAAATCGGATTTACGAGTCGGGTATACATTTTCGCCCACGGAGGAGGAATATTTCGCGGGAGGGGGGGGGGAGGGAAATCGCATTTCGTCCGCCCACTGCATGGCACCCACTGCTCTATATGTTGTTGTTTTCTTCGGGACCTACTTGAAATTGAATATTTTCCCCGAGAGGTGCAGTACGTACGCGTGTACCGTATACATACGTGATTTATTTCGAGTTTTCGCGGAAGACCCCCCACCCCCACCCCTTTCGGTCGATGGATCGTGGAAAAGTTCTCTCGGAGGACGATGATTGAATCGCCGAGGAGGCAACGCGATGACGCTAGTACGTGAGAATATGCTGTACCTATAAATACTTATACACAGCTGCGCCTGTACTCGAGTTTTCAATTCGGGAAGGCCACCCTGTACTTGTACGTGTGCGCTCACAGCCCTCGTTGGCCGTCGTCGATTGCCGTTGTAACTCGAAATCTTGCATAAAAACGCCTCGTTTGCATGAATTTTATCACACGTAACTCGAGACTCAACGACATACGTATACACATATACGTATAAACGGAGTGCCCGAGCTTGCAAGCTCTACATTACAATACGGCGACTTTAATGGCTCTATGCGACACTGTTTCATGGAAGTAAATGAATCGTTGGAGAACTCGGGTGTCTTTCGTGTAATTTTCCGCCGGTTAACTATCTTCGGCTTTCCTGGAGCCCGACAGCAATGAAGGTACACCAGTATAGTGGATATGGGGAGTACTCGCCAATCGCTCGGGGGGACTCGGGCAAAGCTACGTTTAATTACTCGGGAGAGGGAAGTCCCGCTCGCCCTCGAGGAGGACCGTCACTTTTGCACTTTCCCAGCTCTCTCTCGCCGTGTGGGTTATACGTCCACGGATCCTCTGGGCTCGTTGCTCCTCCCGTAGCTCCCCCCCCCCCACTGTGTATGCCTTTTGCTTTAAAAGATGCGACTGTACTTTCGAAATTTCGAGAAAACGTCTTTTATCATCCACCATCGTCTATTCGAGGTATAATAGGAGCAAAACATCCACCACTGCGTTTTTAAAAAAAAAATCGTACGTCGAGATATATATTAGGCACTGGCCAAAACACACTCTTAAGGTTAACAAAAACCCGGTTGGAAGGAGAGGGCATTGGGAGTGGGGTAGATAAGCTCTAATGTAAGCATTTGCATGCAATCTCACGGAGCCGAAAGCTCGCCCGCAGAAGCAAATTTCACATACTTGTAGCGAAAAAAAAAAAAAAAGTAGATAAGGAAAGAGAAAGAAAAATTGCACGTTATATGTATACGCTAATTGGAATTATTCGTGACTTTTTCCTCCTTCTCTCTCGATTAGCATTCCCTGCGATCTTTTTTGGAAAAACCTCGACCTACCACACACATGCAGGATACGGACAATGAGTCAGCGAGTGCTTCTGCCAGATATACGGGTTCTCGCGAGGCATGTATATAGGTTCCGATCAATGGGTTGACTGGCAATTTAACGCGCCTCCGTTGGCTGATCAAATACTGACTGTTACTACTTACTCGCTACGGCTGCGTGTGTTTATCGTCGATTGTACACTCGCTGGTGGTGTCGCCGGATTTGGTGTACCGAGGACATACGATTCACCTCCAGAATTACGTTGCCTTGTAGATTATCAGTTAAATAAAAAATTCAAGGTCACCGGGTACCGTGTTTTGAAAAGGACTCCATGCACGCGCGACTCGGTCGCACATTTTTGCTTATCTTCTCTTCACCAATATATATATATATGTTCTCCTCTACACATTACGAATACGCTATACACGAAATCTCCGAGTCACTTTGCTTCGCATTTTCACCACACGCCGAGATAATATATACATCGGAATGCCATACACGTGTACACAAGCTCGTGCAATTTGCGGGCGTGAGATTGCGCGACGAGCTTTTTTTCCCCTCCCGTCTACACATGTACGTTACGTGGGGAGTCGTTTCGCCCGGTGACTTGCGACAAAGTCCCTATCGGGAGGAATTTATTTTTCAAGATCACATGCCTCCTCTTTGCGTTACCTTTTTTTTCGTACCCTTACGAACAGAGAGGGCTTTCTATCGATTCGGGCATTTTTCGCGTGCTTAAACTCATACACGTGTGTCCATATACATATACACATACACATGCGCAGCCTCAAAGCACAATGTCACACGATGCATGTATACATGCAGAGCACCCTCTCTCTTCGAATGGCTCGCGAGTGGGCTATTTGTGTTGAATGAATTTCACGTCAGGCGGTGTATATTAGCCTCGTCAAGAAAAGTGAATACATTTATTTAAACGACGTTGTAATTTTGGCTTCCAGTGGGAGTTTTTGCCAGCACCCGCTGGATTTTCCAGTTTTTCGTGGGAAAAAAAAAAACACGCAACTCTATCAGTTTTACGAGATCAGCGATCAAGGGATCTGGATCTAATGGACCCCCATACGTATATTGGATATTTCTATGGTAATTCATGTACACGAGGGAGAAAGAGAGAGAGAGAGAGAGAGAGAGAGCAAACAGGAAAGGATACAATATTTATATACCTATAGGGTATGATCGTAGACATGCCACATCCGAGTATTACTTTGGGATCTCCGATGGATGTGTGTCCCGAATAACAATGACAAGATCCTCTCGCGCACGTGTACGCATCCAAATAGCTAAAATATATATACGCGTGCAATATCTCACTCGATGGTTACTTCACACCTTTCTTTTGATCATATTCACTCGGTAAGAGCAAATCAATGGTTTTTCTCGTGACTTGGGCCCATCCCCGTATACGGATTAATGTCCCCAAATTTTCTGCTCGGGTCCAACGGTATTCCCCATCCAATCGCCTCCATGAACCACCCAACAGTCAATATACGGTACATCTACAGGCTCTCGGATAATATGGTATAGGTAAAATTAGGTTGGTGTGTATTGGACGGGAGACGCACACGGGTATTGATGATAGCGTCGATGCTTCTCCAATATACACGCGCCGATGGGTTCTCCTCGATGTACGGGGCATACGGGTAATGTACAATGAACACCCGTGCACTCGCGCTCTCGTCGAGGTGATGCACAGGGTGGAGGAGCAGGAGAGATGCGAGACAATTTGTACACCAATTTTACCTTGCCGCGTCATCAACGCAGGGGTTACCTTGGGCACCCCCTCCACGGCGTGTACGTCTATGTTAAGCGACTGGATGTCATACTAGCCTTTTTTTTTTTTTTTTTCTTACACGTCTCTTTGACGCACGCATGTTTTTGCTGGAAAACCACAGTACTCTGTATGCATTGACGTTAAGACAGTTGTAAGGAAGGCAAAAAAAAAATAATAAGTAGTATCTCCAGTCGATCGTGTTGGGAATTTAAATGTTTCGCTTGGAGTATCCAAGGGGGGCTGCTGAAAGCTATTACACGATGGCTTGTTTGATCCGGTGAATCAACATCTGCTTTCGCTTGTTCTCGCCCTAATCGAAAAAGTCCCGGTCTTTCCCGTCCAAAGAGAAACGAGCGCGGGGCACACATAGGTACACGCAAAGGTCCTTTCGTTGGTTAATGGAAAACTGGTGGGAGCAGTGGATTGTGCGCAGGCGTGCATGGGCATATTGGGATTCGCCGAGAAACAGCGATCGGTCTTAATTCATACAAATTGTATCAACCCGATCGGTCGAATAAACATAAGTATATAGGTATAAGAGTCTATCGTAGATGCCTTATTGTTGTTTTGCAAAAGTATAAATTTCCTATGGTTTAACGTGCACAAAGTCCGAACGCACACACGCGCTGGATGAATAAGCCAACAGCCAGGGGGTGATGCGTGGTATTAGCAGGTATTCCCATAAAAAGTACAAAGTGTAATTTAGTTTTTTACGACAGGGAGGAAATGGTCGATCAAACGACCATACCTTCTTCATAATTCAAGCACCGTGTACGGCCTCCCCTGTAGCTCGTGGAATAATGATGGGTATTGTTTCATGGCCCGAAGTACGTCAGCTCATTATTTTCCCCCAATACCGAGGAAACTAATCCATCCCCGAAGTATCGTACGTGGTGCTGTCCTTGCACCCTTTTTGCAATAGGTAATGCAAATATACATTTGCAGTGATAACAACGGAGACCATCTATACATACACGGGACGGTAATATGGGTAAGTCACGAGAAAAAAAAAGAAAGTGCAATAGGCACGGGAGCTTTTCTCAACAAAAGAGAGCAGCAGCATACCTACGCGGAAGCGAGTATAAAAATCGATAGGGGATCATAAACATTTGTGTACATACCTTTGACACCCAGTGGACAGTCTGTATTGTTATTAGTACTATTTCACCTACGGCTACAACGACCGAGAGAGAGAGAGAGAGAGAGAGAGAGCATGCACGCATGTATATAGGGACAAGGATGGACGCGGCTCCCGAGTATACATATATACGTATCGGATGAATAGACACGTGCAGCGCGTTACGTATATATGTGTGTATGGCTACCGGGTGTGCCGTTTTCCACAGCAGCGTCGATGCTTTGACTCGCTTGTTCGCGTCTTCAACCAAGCCATCCTCTCCATCTCTCTGGCGCGTAATACACGGAAAAGAGAGTCGCCCCGGAGCACCGAATACAAACACCTGCTTGGTGAAGGTGGAAAAGGCTCCGGTCCTTTTTTTCTTTCCCGTAACGTGTGCCTCGATGCTACCCGTCAATTATAATCGAACGCGCGAGGACACTCCATACAGCGGGGAATGATAATGATGATTCCACGGACGAGTGCTTCGACTTTTCTCTTTCAATCGGAGGGAGTAGCACGGCTCCCCGGCACTGTGGCGCGGAAAATCGGGTCAACCGTGTATGTACGACTCGGTGTACACAACCGCGAGACAATGTAAGCTGTGGATAAAAAAATAATGATCCATCATGGATATTAGTTTGCAGAGAACTATCTGTGACGTATACATATAATATAACATAATAATATGTTGTACATACATAACGTATATACACTGCGCCCAGAGAAAATGATGAAAATTGATTGCTTGGAGTGTATGTGTATGTATGTATGTGTATAAATACAAGTAAGTGGATTCCGTGATGGGAGCAAAGTTTGACCGGGAAAAACCCAACGGAATCCATCCATGTGGAGGAGATTTTATGGTACGATCGTCCCGCCGTGTACATGAAATTCCTCGTCAATCACTCGCAAGTGTGCACATCATCGACCACTGTCGAAGCTATCATGTGCACCTTATCTCTCGGGACGGATAAGAAACCGAGATGAAGGTGATATCGGTACCGGGGGGGGGGGCGTAAGGAGGGATCGCTGGGATTAAGGGGGTCTGCGTAAAAAGGGTATACAAGGCAAGTATACAGTTTGTACGGGTTTAATCCTGTGGAGCGGTCTAGTATCGATTGATCGATCGACTTAGGGCGTGTTTGTCGGTATGGCCCGTACAAAATTGTCCTCGAGAGATTTTTTTCCTTTTTTTCAAACATACTTTATCAATGGGAGCTTTAAATCGGCGAAGCGGCAACGCGGCTCTTTGAATCAATTTACATTAAAATTAATGTTTCAGCTTGAAAAAAAATAAATAAAAAACTAGCGAGTTTCAGATTCGTAAGTTTATTTCTTAACGTTTTTCCGGGCTCCGTGGATGGAGAACTTTGTAGGTCATCCGAAAGAAGAAGAATTTGATTTTTGTAAAACGTAGCCGCTAGCGTATTCCGAGCTCCAACTTTCGTACGAGTACGTGTGCATCTCCTTCCTCGTATTTCGAAAGATTTCACTTGGATCCTGTAATTTTTAAACCACGTGCTCCAGCTCTGTTACATTTTACCGTAAAATTCTTGCTTAAAATAAAGAGTTCAAAAAACAATCTTTGACCACGTGTAGTTTTAAAATTATAATGACATTTCAACTTGATGTCCTCCGAATTGCAATTTCAGTATAAATTAACTCTCGTGAGTAGTTTTAGTTAATTTTTTATCGTTTGACGACCACCGACATCGTGTTTACTCAAACTTTATTATTCGCTTAAAAATTTAAATTTACCGCGAAAACAACTCGACCTAATTCGTGTCGGGGTCATATTCACGACGATATCTCTTCGTTATCAAATTATTCAGGGTTAAAACTCTCCCTGATAAACAATATTTGGTTGTTTACGTAACACGAAAAAAAAAAGCAACAACTTGTTTTCCCACGTTTATTCCATTGCTTGCGTGCTGTCAACGATGCATACAATCACGCACTCGGTGGGTTTTTTTTTTTTTTTTTTTTTTTTTTTTTTTTTTTTTTTCTATAATTGTAGCCGTCCTTGTACACGATTACAAAGAATTCAAGTTTCATACAGGCACAATGTAATTAATTTATTACGTACCTACTACATTTCCTGTCATCCTTTTCGATTGAGATGACAAAGTAACTCAATATTCCGTACTTACCCCTAAAATCTGTGGCTTCTATGCATAGACAATAGTTTGCTTACCCTACTATCCCATTTTTATTATACATGGTTTTGTTAGCAAATTACCGTTGAAATTTTTTTTCACGCGTCCATAATTATCAACAGTGTTAATGTCACTCGCACCAAAGTTTCGACGTTTCAGTAGTAAGGCGACAAAACGGGGGGAGCATTGCGTTGCGACGCACGTTGCTCAAAGTCGTCCCTCGAACTCTTCGTGTACACGTGTACGATTTGGCGTCAAAAGGGGGTTTCGGGGACCTTTCGTTCCCAAAGCTGCTTTTCATCCGAGTCTCGTTTCGCGACGAATTCAATTGAAGAACAATGAAGAGGCAAGACGAAGTGAAAAAAAAAAGTTGGCTCGTCAAAATAATTTCATCAAGAGTCGACTGGAGGGCAGAGCTCTTTTTTTTCCAGACCCATATACTTCGTCCTTTGAGCGCATACGTAAAATTTCCGGGGGGCGCTTGATTTTTCTCGTCCCCGAAACACTCCCGTGTATAGATTATTAATTTTTTCTTTTTTCCTCCACCCGCGACAATCGAGTAGCGCGGAAAAAAAAAAAAAAAAAAAAAAATTAAGGCCAGCTATTAAAGGCCGCAACTTCCAAATAATCCAATAAATATCCCCTATATTCCACCGCTAGACCGGGGTATCGATCTTGTTGCCGTGCAACGGGAAAAAAACCTCCGTAAATCAAAGGACACGCTTGATTGGCACGCTAATGCTCTTTTGCAAAATTGTATCGATGATAAACTACTGACTGACCAATTTGAAGGACCGTCAAAACTATAATTTGCACGAGAACTTTGTACAACATGAAGCAAATACCCCGAGTTCTTTGTAAAAAAAAAAAAAAAGAAAAAAAAAGGCGGTTTAACCTGCTTCCGTGCACATTTGCGCGACAGAGTACACCTAATTATTTCTCCTTGACACCGCTCGCAATGTCCGTGTATTATTTGTTTGTATTTGTTTAATTTCATCGATAGCGCACGCGAGGAAAACCCCGAGGCTGTAATACCGATGAATAAGTGAGCGCGAGGAGCGCGATGTCCGTGATGAATTAACGAGGCAAGGATGCCGGGAAATCGCGCCACGTGCTCAATTGCACGAATGAAAAATAAAAGTGACCTGGTGTTTTCCCTCTGATGTAATGGATCCGTAGAGAGGGAGAAAAAAAAAAAAAAAAAAACAAGCTCGCGTGAGTACTTTAGCGCTCTTTGGCGTTGAAGCGGCGAGAATCTGTTTCCGTGTTTATGCTCCTGTCCTGAATAGGCATGGCAGGGGAAAAAGAAGGGCGATGCAAATACAACCACCGGGACCGGCGAGTCGAGAACAACAACTAGCTCCCCGCGTATCCGGTAAACACGTGGACCTTCGACAGAGGGAAAAAAAAAAAGGACGAGGTAGTACCTAGTGTGTACACACGTGTAAAAGAAAAAAAAAAAAAGTGGGCACACGGTGTGGCTAACAAGTCGATGAGGACGGCGATGCATGTAAATATATATATATAGGCACCTAAATCGACTGCTCTCACGCAGGCAGGTAAACATAGCTTGTCCTCCTCGCCATCACGTGAACTACATAAACCTACTCCCTGTAACTACGCCGTAACGGTGGAGGTCAAGGATATCGTGTGCAGTTTCGGCTTTTGTGTATACGTATCTACGTGTGGAGCACATGACTGATGGACGGCAGGACTTTTTCTTACGTCCTACGGGATCTTCACGATCCTTTAATACAATTAGCTTGCGTGGGTTTGTGTATACATGTATAGTAGAGGTCAACAGTCAAAAGACGCGCTAATGCGAGGGAAAAGTGATGACAGTAGGGAAAATCAGATTTTTCATTTCTTGGAAAATGGAAGAAAAAAAAAAAATCCTAGTACTCCTTGCACTTGCATACGAATATTGGAACTAGACTATTGTTTTCGTGTGCGATATTGCGATGGATGTGTAAGCGTGTGTGTGTATATCTACTGCATATATGTATCGACGGGAAAATTAAAAAGCGAATGCAGCAACTCGAATTACCCGCAGCTAAGACGAACACGCCAACGTTGAGTTCTCGTGATTTTTTTTTTTTTTTTTTTTTATCCTTCATCGATCGAGTCCAACTACGATGATAAAATTAAAAGAAACGTCGAGCTACGGTAGACTGGACTGTTCCCTTCGTGCGGTACACCGACACGAGTTTTTCCAGAGTCAATGCTCTCTTTCTCTCTCTCTCTCTGAGCTGGTTTTCGGCCTAACAATTATACCAGTCTCTCCGGGAATCGAGTAATACTATAAATATAATTACTATTATTTTTTTCTAACAAAAGGAAAAAAAAAAAATAAAAAACTTGCCATTTTTCGATGAACTTGTTGCCGATCGCGAAAATCGGCGTCGAGCCGTTGCGACTGGGATCGGTGCCGTTGAGGCCGCTCTCCGTTGCGTTGTCAAACTCCATAGCCCCCTCCGGATCGAGGGTCACCCGTCGCTGCAGCCGAGGCCGGCGAGAGGGCGATACTTTTAGCCGCTTCGCGCCTCTCCACCGCTGCTCGATGTATCTTCAGTCACCTTCGACGGTGCATGATGCCGCTGTCGCTGCTGCAACACAAGGGAAACATCTTGCCTTTTAAGACTGATACATACATTTATAAATATTGTTATTATTATTATTATTATTATTATGATTGTTGGTAGGGTGCAAGAGCGTGAAATCTGTCACTGTTGGTGGCAAAAATTTTGAATTCTGTGCGAGAGAACGAAAAAAGGCAACCACGTGTAGTAGAAAAACAAGAGATTTTCAAGCTCATTAGCTCTAAAATGGATGAAGAAAAAAAAAAGACTGGCCAACTGACTCTTTAGCAGCGAAAATTTCATTATCAGGATATACGAGTCGGGCGAGTAAAATGTTTCGGAAGATTGTGGGAAGAGGGAGAGAAAAAGATGGAAAAAAAGGTCCAGCAGTCAAGTCCAGAGACGCGAAGCATTAAAACAACGAGAGCTGCAAAATGGAGAGCAAGATTATCGAGTTAGCGCGCGATGGTTTTGTTGAAAAAGGGTGGGGGGGGGGGAGAAAAAATGCTTGCAGTCTTTATTCGACCGCATCAACTAACGACTCTCCGCTCGCTGGCTAAGCTTACCGTTGTTGTTGTTGTTGATTTTTCGCAAAACCACGGATTCCAACGACGTATTTTTTTCTTTTTTTTTTTTTTAAGGTACTTTTTCCTTTTCATAAATTTTGCATTCAAAACGATGCAGTCCGGGTAATTCACTCGAGTTAGCCAACAGTTCCACAGCGTCTACCCCAAGACCGTCGTTATTTCGAAGCTGATTGCCATTATTCTCGAGCAGTGCTGCAGCTCCCGCCTATTTATGAATAATCTCCCTCGTGAACTAACTCGCTCCTTCTCTCGTTACGGCAAACTTACTTAGTTCCTCTATCTTTGGATTAAAACAGCGACGGTCGGATGGAGGGGGTTTTTTTTTCCATCGTCATCCTCATCGTCGTCAATGCACGAGACTAAAATTGTGAAAAATAAGAGCACTATCCGGGGATAAGCCGAGTGAAGCAGAGTCGGTGTACAGGCATTTTCGCAATCTCAGCGACCCGATATCCTTTCGCCGCGACTCCCTTTCATCGGATGCAAAAAGGGATCCACAACTCCAGTGGAACCAGTAGCTATGACCCTTTTTCGTGTGGATTTACCTTCTTTATTTATCGCACGGTTTGACTACATTTTTTTCATTACCTGTCTTTGTGCCTTTAAATGGAAAAAAAACAATGAAAGAAGAACAACTGCACATTCAGTTGCCAACGTCCTGTCGAACGGCAACAATCGAACGGGGAAGGGAGAGAATGGGCCCAAACCTGAAATAAATTCCCCTCCCCGGGTTTTGCCCTTTTCTGCCAATCGGAGGATTGTTTCTAAAATCAGGCCAACGACGCATACACGCGCAGTCGGGCGACTCGGCGTAACTTTGCCGCCGCGAGCCACGCGAATTCGACTCTTTTTGTGCCCCCCTCAGAGCAGTATACGCATACATGGATGAAACATTACCGCGGATCATCCGTCGGTCGGTCTGGATGTCAAAACCGCGGCTCGGCGGATGCTTGGTGACTTTTGTCCTCGCCCACAGCCCGGGTCGCGTTGTTGTTTGTTTCGATTACAGACGGAGGCCGCCGTCGATGCTCCAGTTTTAACGCCGGCATTGTTTTTT
The DNA here is from genome assembly GCF_000648655.2 of Copidosoma floridanum. The sequence goes on along the minus strand of NW_019379518.1, from coordinate 364,510 downwards.
TTCCCCCCCCTGCTATCTTTACCTCCAGCACCCACATCGGCCGTCAGCAAATATCAGCGCACCTGTACGTGTGTAATGTGGATATTTGAGCGAGAATAAAGAGAGAATTTGGACGGGGATTATTGACAATGCGAGAGTCGACCGAAGGGACGGGGAGCCCTGCAATTCTAATCGGGCCACTCCCGCCCGGGTAATTTCCGCCCGAGCAAGAAAAAGCTCTCAGCCGCGACGGCGATTATCGTGCGCTCGTGCTTCCATCGGGCGATTCGGTGAATTTTCGAGCATCGCGTAGTCGCCGGGGAATACCTCTTGGCCTTGGTTTCGCGTATACGCGCGGGTAGAGAGGGAAAAATTAATACCAGCCCCCCGGCCCCTCCACTCTCTCTACCGTAGATATACAGACGTCTTCGGTGTCCCCCGGGGGACCGCGGAAGCGAAAGGCGGAAATTGCGAGTGGTTCGAAGTACACGGGGCAGCGTCGATTTTTCCCTATCTCCCGCCCGTCGATTGTTAATCGGATTCTCGTTTCCGCGGAAAAGATGAGGGAGGAAAAAGAAAACACCGGACGAGCGGCCAAATTGACATAATTTTCGCGCTAGCTGACGGAAGCCCCGCAAGAACCTCGCTTCCTCCTCAGTCCGGGGCCGCAAACTTCGTTCCAGCACTCGGTGGGATTTCTTTTCCCTCGGATTTTCCCGGCCCTCCCTTTTTTTTTTTTTTTGTTTTTTTTTTTTTTATCTCCACGAGCAGCGAGCGCGAAACTCGAGTAATGAGAGAACGAGATAGACGTAACATCGGTATTACCGAAATCAACGTATTTTTTTTTTTTTTTTTTTTCATATTCCCCCTTCCTCCGTCGGATCGAGTTGGTTTTCCGGATTGTAAATTAGAGAGATAGAGAGAGAGAAAGTCTTTTTTCATTCCACCCCGGGTATCACGCGCAATGACCAAGTTGGGGATGGGTGAAATTAATGGTTGAGGTATCGTCCTCCTGACAACTACGGACGACAGCCCTCGGACAAATTAATATCGCAGCAAAGAGAGAGAGAGCAAAAGCTCAGTACGCGCGTTTACCCCTTATGAAAATTCCGGGGTAGGGCGCGCATACACACACACAGACACGTATGTATAAATGGGAAGCGATGGAAATCTCAAGCTCTTCTCGCTCGCCGTGCCGGGGGTTGAGGGTGTACGCGTACCGCCTTTCTCTCGACGGGAGTCGAGCATTATCGTACGAGCCGGTGAGTTTGAATGGAGCTTGGGTACTGAAAAACTTGACCGCCAGCCTCAGAGTTCACGTTATATATACATGTACATGCATCGCATATGCATGCGCATACTATCATATCACTACGTGGCGACTAAAGAGAAAAGGAGATGGGTGCGTGGTGGGTATACGTCTCTCGAGGGCCGGCAAGTTGCGGATAAGCGGGAATACGCTCGGAAAAAAACTCGCTCTCTCTCTCCGGCCGTAGGCTATCATCCCCCGCTCTCTTCAAACTCTTCGAACGGGGCAAGGGGGGAAATAATCCCAGATGGATTTGGAGAGAAACTGGGGTATCCAAGGCACAAAAACAAAAATGTCCCTGTTTTTCTTTTTTTTCTCAATCTTCGTCGCCCCACCGCCGAAAAATGCGCCTTCGGTTGTACACGCGGAGCTATCATTTTACGTAACATCCGCGCGCGCGAGCAAGGATCATCAGGATTTTTCGGTATTTCAACTAATTCGTGGGCAAGTGCAACGGTGCGTTTTCTCTGCTGGTATTCCCGACGCTTGATGAGCCGAACAAATTGCGTGTATTTCGCTTGCGTCGGCACACGCGCGTGACACTCAATTATCGATTCTTATCGCGTGATTCAATCAAAGTTGCAGCCTACTTTGAGTAATACGCATACAATGTATACCTGTATAAGTTTGAAACACGAAATTATGTGAGCTTGTTTTTTTTTTTTTTTGTTTTTTTTTTGTTTTTTTTTTCTCATCTCGACTATTTATGACCTTCTTCCTCCGAGCCGCCAATTCTCACGAGCAACTCGAGGGTAAACGAGCCCAGTATACAAGTATATACCTCGAAAGCCCAACGAGGCTCTCCTCGGTGCAGTTGCGAAGAAGTAAAAGTTTTATCGTGCGCGAGACGATGCCGATGATCGACTTTGGTGAAAGGAGCCGCGATAGCCACGTGTCGGCGTGCACACGTGTAAACGAAAAGACATTAGTACAGAGACGAGGGGGGCTTCTTCCTTCTTTCTTTCTTTCTCCCCCTTTTGAGAGGAAACCGATGGCGACATCAACGACCCAACGGACGCGATTTATCAGCCGAGCGACACTAATGTGCGTACATACAAGGGGGGATGAACATGTACGTTGTGTATCGTTTCATGCGGAGGGTTATACATCGGTCCGAGTCAACAGACGCGAGTCCTGCGACTGAGAACAGTCTGGCGGGATTACGCGTTTTTTTTTCCCCCCCGAGCCCAGTGTTTGTGGCTTTTACCGATGACGGAAAGTCCAGGCGACTGCTAGGCCATTTCGGTGGAGAGAAAAGCCGAAAAAAAATCCTTTCGGTCCGAATTTTTCGAGGGAAATTGTCGCGTATTTATCTCCGTACCATGGGGCTTTTCAATCGCACGCATCGTATGTACACGTGTATACGTGACACACAGATACAGGAGAGGGGGAAAAGGGAAAACCACGTCTTTTGAACTTGCGACTTGAAAACTCGTAAATTGGATATCGTGGCTTACTTCGGAGTGGAGCCCGTGGACGGGTGGGTATTCCCTCGTGGCTGACCGGAAATATCGGCCCGAGTTTTCGCTCCCCGGAACGTACATGACGTACGGAACCCTCGAGAAAATATTTTGACACCCATCGGGCGTCTCGATGATACGTGAACTTTGAAAAATGTACTAGTCGTGGGTCTCTTTGACCAAGAAAAAAAAAAGAAAAATCGGTCGAGTCGACGGTAGGGGTGGGTAAAAAATAATGAAACGTTTGCCCCCGGGCCCGTAAACGCACTTTTGCGCGGTTAATTGGAAAACCGTAGCTTTACAGAATGCCGCAGAGCTATACCTATATACACGTTCAAGGATGTAAACAAAAAAAACAAAACAAAACAAAAAATACCAAAAAAACAACCGACTACGGGCAAATATTGGAGCGAAAACGTCACAGTATAGTAAAAGCAGCGGGTGGCGAAACAATGGGAGGGTCGTGGTTGCGAAAGACATTCGAAAGAAGCCAGTGGAAAGGAAGAGTCCGGACGATTGAGATTTTTCTTTCACCCCCGCTCTCCAAGCCGTGGAGGTTTAGTCGAATTTTTTTTCTCTCTCTTCTTTCTCTCCCTCTACTGCATCGAATATACTACCACAACAGCGTCGGTGTATATCGATCGTTTTTTTCGCAAGCTCTACAGGTATGCCGCAGCAGGTATCCCCGAGTAATTGCTGGGCTCTTGAGCGTCGCTAGCAAAAAAGCAAAAAAAAAGCCACAGTCACTCCTTCCTCGGGTGGACCACTGTATCCTCGGTTTGCCGAGTGCAGGCGTGCACTTGGTATACTCGAAGCTGCGAGGATCTATATATATATTGGGCACGTGTTACCCCTCCTTTTCCATGCCACATACTCGATAGGGATCAGAGTTGGGTTTTGTTTATCCTTGGTGGAGGGAAGCCAGCGAGGACGACAGCACGTTGGATGTTTACGCTACGGATTTGCACTCATGTAATAGCGTTGCATTGACCTTGGGGAGGGGGGGGGGAACCACCGATCGAGCAATATTCGTGGGTCGAAGCGTCTCTCGAGATGTAGATTCGAATCCGAGGGGCGCCAAAAACGCCGGTGGCGCGAAAATTCGAGGTAATAGCGACGAGCCCCTTAATCCGAGTGTCGGGGCTGCGGTTGTTGGACGAAAAGGGTGGGCCATTCCTCATTGTCACGATTACGTCAGCAGGCGGGGGGGGGGGAGCAATCAAGACGAGCAAGCTCTCGACGACGGAGGGGAAAGAGAGAAAGAGAATAGAGTAGGACCCTGAGTGTTGGGATCGAGCAAACTGCATTGTTGTCGATTCAATTGATTAAAGTGGTTTAGCATGATGTTTGTGTAAACATAAATAACGCATCGCCCCGTACTATCGAGAGAGAATGGCTATTGTAGTCACGACAGTCCCTTAACACGCGCACGTGTGACACATGGGATGGACATGGAAACAGAAAGTAGGTAGGTATACAAACGACGGAGCTTTAAATGTACAGCACACTTCATGACCCATATTTTCCATTGGAGCTCAAGTGGAGCAGGTGGTAAGCAATAACAACAGAGCAAGTTCGCGGCAACGAGATTTCCCGTACACATATACATGTACACGTGCATCGTGTGTAAGGTAATGTATATATGATGCGATACGTTTGTGTATACATGTATATGTACGTGTAAGTTGGCCTTCGCTTAACTGCATATACGGACTTTCGTGACACTGAAAGCTTAGGGCACCTCCCAGCATGGCTGGTAACAAAAAAACATCAAGCTTTCTTCCCTATCCCTAAAAAAAAAAAACTGCATGTCTAAGAAGTATAATCGCCATGCAGGACTGCGTGACACGCTCGAACAAACGAGAATGAAAAGGCCAACCGTGCAGGCGACCTGCCGATCGAGGGTACTGTATAGGTATTGTATGGATATCGACGGGACGGTACTGTGAAGAGAGTGTATAAATACGCGTACACGATGATGTTGGATGTGAATGCATGACGAGTATCACGAAAAAAAAAAAAAAATCCAACTAGGAGCCTTTTAAAATGCTTGCTCTTTGGGGACAAAGATGTTTTCGAAAATTATGAAAAAATTCGTAAAGAAAAATAAGGTGACGCGCGACGCACTTTCAGAGATTTTTAATTTATTTTCTTAAAACTGTAGATTAAAATAACTACAAAAGGAGAGAGAAAATGTTGCCCGTTTTTTTTCCTGCTAATTTTGTAATTTGCAAATTAACAAAGTTTTGTAAAATCCAGGGTTCTTTCTGCAAATTACAAAACTCTGTTAATGAAGTAACTTGTGAATTACTTACTTGCAATGTTTTTATGATTAATTTTTCCAATTTAGGGAAGTCTTGCATGGATTTTTTTTTTTTTTTTTTTTTTGTAAGACTGCTCGTATACAAGCACTGGAGTGTCATACTGACCGTATACACACCAGCGCGACATCGATAGCCTCCCCATGTCATGAGCGCCGAATAAACGTACCTCTGCATGGAAATCGATTTTTCTCCTGCTATACCGTGCCACGTTGCAGCCACGCGCGATGACATATCTATGAGTATACCCACTACACAGTAGGTGTACACCTGTAGGTATATCCATACGACAACAGGGTTGATACGATAAAACTGAGCGAGCGTACGTGTTTGGGTGCGTATGGGCTCAGAGACGATCCCTTTGCCGATAGCCGGCTGTGTGCATAGGAATTAGCGCTGTACCATGCTACCTGCATAGCTGTACCGTCGATGCTCGAGTGAGCTCCAGTGCTCCCTTTATCTCTCCGTCTCCCCTTGTCCGTGTATATGCATGCAGGTTACAAGCTGATACCCTATGCGAATATATATGCACAATGTGCATTTCATTAGGTAAAAAAAAAAAAGACTCTTCCCTCTTTGTTGCTGAGACATTGCGACGACACCTTCTTGCTTGCTTCCTTCCTCCCCCCCCCCCTCGTAAGGTTAATGAGCCATATTATCATCAATGGCTCAAGGGGAGTTATTGTTTATTATTAGATATCACCGTTACACCGATGCTTTAGCCTGTTGCTCTTCCAAGTGCTGCGGAGGTGGTCACTTTTTGTACAGTGTTTCTTCCTCAGCGACTCGAAGATTTGTTTAGAGCTGTACTCGCATCCGATTTGAGGAATAAGTCGGACTAACTACATTGGATCCAATAGAAACATTTTTCTTTTTTTAAATTATTATTATTATTAAAACTACAAAACTTTTTTTTCCCCTCATTTCTTCAAAGTCTTAGACGGTACGAGAAAATCTTTGTTCTCACACTACGCAAACACGTACTCGACTTGAGTTGAACAATTTTCTTTTCCCCTCAACCGAGTACTCACGAGGCAGGAAAAAAAAATGGACTCGACGAGTTTTAACGGAAAGATAAATAAGTGAAAAGAGAGCCCCGGCAAATCCGGGGGAGCTTTGAAACGCTTGAAGCGAGCCCAGCACAGGTAGTCGGTTTCCTGCACTCGAGTGTGACTTGGTTAGGCACACCGGAAGCTCTCGGTAGGAACTTTCGCTCGTGCTCCAGCGACGACTCTCTTTGCTTGTCCAAATATTTGTCCCCCATATGACTAATGTTTGTGCGATTGCGCTTGAACTATCGGTGCTGTTTTTCGTGCTATGGAGAAACCCGTACTTCGTACGGAGCGATAAATGTGCAACGCGAAATTTAATTTAACGAAAAAAGGGTAAGACGAAAGACAAGAATCAGTTTTGGATTCACAAGCTAAGTTAATTGGCTCCTGAATCTCGAATATTGGCCTATTACGTGAAAATCAGTAGAACAAGTCAATGCTTGATCAGACAAGCACCTAAGGCAGATTATGTTAATAACCGGCGGAATTGGACGCAACTTTAGTACCTCCAAGGATATAAAGAACATGAGGTGTGCCTACGGACATAATGTATAACCAAATTTTCGACTATCACGCTAGCTGTTGGCATAGCCTGTCTTGCGACCCCTGCCGTGTTAATGACCAAAGGACTTCCCATAGAATAACACCAAACAAACGTGGGGAAGTCGGTGGTGTGCAGAAATATAAAAACTCGGTTGTCAAGTGAGCACACCAGGCTTAAAACGATCAGTAGAACGAGTCAGCGATTTGTCAGACACGATTTTCATACGACATCCAGTACACGTACCTAAAATATACACGGTACAAACTTGACAATTAGGCAATGCGTACGTCATTTACTCATCCACTTTGAACTCGATGAAATGCCGAAAATGTAAATTTACACGCAGAGCAAAGTAGAACGAGCCAGCGCTTTGTCAGACATGGCCATAATGCCAGAGTCTGTACTTATGTATCACACATTGAAACCGAAAAATTGTAGTAACCCGAGTCTTAAAAATAGAATCTTTCAGACACCAAAAAGTAGAAAAGTAGGCACACGTTAAGCACTACAAAAATAACTAAAGTAGTGTCTTTGAAATTCCAAAAACGCAACTTTTTACGCACCAGTAGAACAAATCAACGTTTGGTCAGACGTAGCCATTCAACGGCCATTAAAAACGGTAGGCATTGAAACCTCCACAATCAATTGTAACTAAAATAGTTTTTCTATTCACTTTGAAATCGACTGAGCTCTGATAATGTAACTTTATACGCACACAGCAGTGGAACAGGTCAGCGTTTGGCCAAACACAGCAATAGCCTGTACTTACAGAACGCATAGAAAACTGTGAAATCAGCCGTAGTTTTAATCGTATTCACGTCCCATTTAAATTCGATTAAATCCTGTAAACGGGACCTTTTATGCACCAATCAGTAAAACAAGTAAGCGTTTGGTCAGACACGACTGTTCAAGGGGAATTGTACACCTTGACAACCGCAAAAACAGTCGTAACTTGAATACTATGTACATCCAGTGTAAACTCATCTAAAGCCTTTAAATGTATCCCTTTACGTACGGAACAGTAGAACAACCAAGGGTTTGGTCAGACGTGGCTGTCCAAGATATTGGAAGCCACAAAATCAGGCACAACTTGAATAGTTTCCCCATTTGGTTTAAATTCCATTAGAAAACAAATAAGTTGACTGATGAACAAACGAAAACCTCTCCCTGACATATCCCACAAGCTTCAATAGTCGATAGAGTAGGATTAAGCTCTCTCCGCGTTAGGTGCAATTTACTTTGATGTATTTGCCAAAGGAAGGAATACGAAGGAGTACTCGATGCACACGTATAGTGGACGGGAGCTCCTTGTTGTCATGGGAAACATACGACAACGAAGGACACTTACCGAGGTGAAGGGGGGTCGGAATACCTCGTTACCACGACCACGCAGTTGAGGGGTAGGAAGGGGGGATGGTCGAACTTTCCCTTGCAAGTTTACCGGTAACTTCCCAGCCAGTGTCTTTATACTTTGTGTACGGTTCATTCGGTCGGTCAGAGTGGGCTTGGACCCCAGATACAAGGTGGGTTTCCTCTGTCTCGCGTCATTAGACGGCAGAGAGAGGGAGGCGACGCTCTACTTTCGAAATGGCACCTTTGACGATACGCTAATCGCGCGCGGCTTCACAACGAGGCGTTTTCTCTCGAGTGTTCGGAGCGGAATAATGCCAACTTTGAAAAAACGAGGAAGAGGGGGAGAGAGTTCGGTGTGTCTTTCATTGCGATGCTGATGGCAGCTTAGCGCGAAGTTCACGAGCGATTTGTGAGCTTATTGCCTGGGGCTGGCTCTTCCTGTTGTATACTCGCACGATGGGTAAACGATACTTTGCGGAGAGCGAAAAAAAAAGTTATACTTTGAGCGTCGAGATATTAAAACTTTTGTAATGGAGTAATGATTCTGACGGCGATTACTGGCGAAGCAATTTTTTTAATTAAAAATACGTAATACTTTCGGGATGGTCAGACGGTCGATTCGTTTTTTTTTTTTTTTTTCGTTCGCTCTTTGATCATCGGTGTACTTTCACTCAGCTAACGAGTACTGTTTCCTTTCCGCCCGCTTTGATGAATAACTTCGAGAGCCACAGGCAGCCCCAGTTTCGAGGAAAAAGAAGTTTTTCCAACTACTCTAAGCTCTGATTGCCGGATACTATGTACGAAAAAAAATAAATAAATAAACATGAAAATCGTCACAAGGAATCTCACGGCTATATCGACTCTTTCGCGTGCACGGCAAAAACAAATCGCGGACAACGAGTTACCCTTTAAAAAAAATTTTTTCATTCAACGAGCATCATTTTTGCTCCGAGACTCATAAAATATTCAACGGTGAGCAGTAAAAGATCGGTTGTTAATCCAGCCCATGAATATTAACGAGCTCACAACGAGCCAACACGTTGCCGGGTGGTCACGTATAACCGAGTTCCAATAACAATGTCACCCACACCTGTAGAAACACAACCGAAAGGACTCTCTCCAATTAGTCCCGGGAGTTTTTAAAGAAAGAAAGAAAAACTCACGTCGATAGAATCGGTGCAAATATCGGACTTGGTAGTAGAAAGGAGCGCAGGTAGGCCGAGTTTCCGTAGCGACCGCCTTGGCCCTATCGCTCGGTTCCCCAGAGATCGGCAGAATCGACGCCGGCGACGTCATCATCGCGCGAGCGGGCCGCCGTTGGTGTTGGGTCGCCAACCGGTGGCCCTCGATCTACCGAGTGATTCCCGCAGGCTCTTCATATCCCCCGTCGCTGTGCTTTTTTTTTTTTTTTTTTTTTCTACGCCCAACAGCAGCAGCAGCAATCTAGTAGCAAAAGATCGGCAAGCGGATGGCACATTCAGAGACCGATCGACCAACAAAAAATTTAAAAAATCACACACACGCGCGAGCACTACTTTACGGAAAAATTGAGAAGGAGCTTTGTTCGGGAATCGAGAGAAAAGAGAGAGAGAGAGCGCGGCAGCGGCGATGACACGGCCTGGCTCTCTTACTCTCTGTGTGTGTGCAGCACAGCCGTTCCCGCTTCTCTGGCAGCTACCAGCCATGTCAGCAGCCACCTACTCCCCCCCTTCACCCTTCCCCACCGACCAAGCCCACCTTGTACCTGCAAGCTCGGGCGCAAGCCCGCAAGCGCGTGCGAACTACTTTTTCCCTCCCTCCTGTTGTGCCCGGTATACATCGTACGTACCTATAGTCGCCTCCCCACCGTATACGAAAGGGAAAATCCGTCCCTTACGGCCGGTCTATCTCGCGTGCTCCTGCTGTCGATCGTCGGCCTGCAGGTGTGTCTATGTATCGTATACCTATAGTTAGGGGGTGATAATTAAGCTTGGGGCAAGTGTATCACTCTCTCTCAGCTCACGAGTTTTTGGAGGGTGGTAGGTATCGAGGATGCGAGAATAATTTATTACAGTATAAGTACGGGCAATGTATTGGCAATGGAAATTAAAAAAAATACAAGTTCAGGTCCACCTGTGACGTGTGATCCAATTTGGAGCAACGGTTCAACGACAACATTTCACTACCCGAGGGTTGGGACGAGGCACGCGTCAGTTGAGGTCGTGGGCGCGACGTATAGGCGAAATTGGAAAAATGTTGCGCGACTCATTTTTCAAAGTTAAGTTTATCCATGCATAGGCAAACAGGCTAATTCGTATGCGCATCAGGAGAATAAGAGTATAATATAGCCAACGGCGGAAAAGAAGAAGCAAGGAGGAGGAGGAGGAGGAGGAAGCTCCGTTTGACATTTCCAGGCAACAAGCCCGCTTCTTGTCTAGGATATTTCATACCTGCAGGTACACCCCCCCTCCCCCTCACGAGTGAAAATGAGATCTTCTCCTAACGCCCCCTGCCCCCCCCCCCGGTTTCTACCGGTTGTTGGCATTCCAGGAGCGTGCGCTACTTTCGCTGTATAAGGATACGATTTGGTTTTGGGATTCTAGGAGCGTCTCCCTCCTCCTCCTCCTTTCACTCCTCTCTCATCCCTCTCAGTTGGATCCCGACGATCGCGTAGTCGGGGCTGATTATTCTCACCTGCGCGTTTAAATACGAGCTTCTTTGAAAGTCCGATTGAATTGGTCTGTTCTCACGAAAGGTTTTGCACCACGTGCCCCTTGTCGTTAACAACACCGTTGAAACGATTTTATTCTTACTAATTGAATTCATCATTTTGACAAAACCTCATTCAATCTTATTTAATCGAACTATAAGAGGAAAGATGCTTGATCGATAGTAATACAAAGATTTTTGTGTAAGACGTTGCTCTTATGAAGTACAGAAACCGAAGAACTATTTGCTTTGTAATCCTATGGGGTACGTGAAACGTACTGTATTTTTCCTATGTTTTATACGTAGTAAAGACAATTTTGTGCATTTTTTTATTAAAATAATCAACCGATCTACGATTCTCCGTCGCACCAAATACAATACACGTAGGTTTCAAGTACAAGCAAGGAACTTTCGTTCGTCAAAGTAAGTCACGGACTGGCATGTACCGGCCGATGATGCCTATGATTTTTGCTTTCCTTTTAATATTTTCTCGACAGCGCGCGCATAAAGTAGGGGACGACGTACAGAAATACAGAAAGGGAAAAAAAGAAATACGTATTAAAGATTGTTTCTCCACGGTCCAATTTATCCTTTGAAGATGGATATTTTTTGCTTTCTCATACCGCGCAGACTCTACGGCGTATACAAGAAGCAACTCGCTCCCTTTCTCAACGATTCTCTTTGAAAAATCCATGAAAGGAGCCAGCAGCACAAGAAATAAGAATCTCTTTGTGAGCCCGCCTTGTTCTTCTGCGCCCTACGCATACGCGTACGGTTTTTCGTATTGACTTTCCTCGATATTAAATACTGTGTGCTCGGGCGTGCCAAAAATTTTCGGGAAAAAAAATGTACAACGAATACGGTTTTCTACGCGCATCCCTCCGTGCGACATACATTACCTCGATTCGGGAGCAGCTGTATCAATGACAACAGCAGCAACATCTCCGATTTGGCATTTCCCGGTGTAAAAACAGAACAGACAGCGAGTGGTGGTAGGAAAATTTAAACCCTCCATTTTTTTTTCTTTTTTCCAAGGAGCACATTTTACTTTGACGCGCGAAGACGCGGTGGTCCTTGAAATCGAATAATCCAGTTCCGAAGGAAAATTGCTGGAACCCTAAGAGGGTAGTAGCACCGCGTTGGTCCGGCGGATGGAAAAATGAAATGAAAAAAACTCTTGCCAGTGTAATGATAAAAATCAAAGATTTATAAAACACGTATACGCACAAACGTACATATACATGTAAAAAAACCTAAGCGAATGCATCGGCGATGATTTTTCCATCCCCCACAAACACGAGGGGGGCATTGAAAGCCTCTGCCCGCCGGATACAAAGTTTGCTCTCACGGCGCATCTCTCCCCGAGTGAAAAAGCTACACCACGGGCAGCAACGGTATAGACGAAGAAGCGCACCCAGCGACTGCAATATCGCGGCTACACCACTCCCATCCCTCTATATATAGACTCTCTACGGGGTGTATACATATACAGGCACAAGGTATGTATACGCACGTGGTGTACACGTATACACGCGGTGTTAATATAGAGAAGGCGCTCGGAGGCCCTCATCATCCTCCGCTAATATTTGCCGTGCGCTGGTACAAAGCAGCCAAAGAGCAAGCCGGCCAGTGTCTTCCCCGTGCTGCCGGGTATATTATTCCAAGCTCAGCTTTTCTGACCTTTCACTGTGCACGGACAGAAAAAAAAAAAAAAAACTATCTATATACCGTCACATGTAAGTAAACGAGTGATGGCCATATATGCGGGCAGATGTGGCGAAAAATGTATTCCAAAGTAGTCAGACTGGCGCACTACTGTCAATGACCTTCCTCGCGCGCGCGAACTTTCTTTGCATCTGTACATTGTGTATACGGTTTAATTACTCTTCGCGGGCATTGGTCCGCTCGTTTGACGTATATATATATATTTCTCCTTCCCCCTTCGTCTCGAGTTTTTTTCTTGGGGTGAAAACTTTGAAAGTCGGCCGAAAAGATGGTATTAATAGGCGGGGAGCGCAACAAAGTTTCGCAATGAAAAGAACCCGGCGAGCCGAAGGGGATGACCACCTGAACATCCCCGAGGGTGAATTGGCGCGTCGAGATGAATAAATCACCCGGGAAATGGTTGGTTTGAAAATATGCAGCGGCAACAATTATAACTGGCCTGAATAAACGCGATATCACGACGACCCGAGCCAACGAAAACCCCACAAGCGGAAAACTAATGCAATGAAAAATCGCTCGTGTGTGTAGCTATACGGTATACACCGTGCACGTCAAATCGAGATGACGCGCGTGTGTATATGTATACACCCACCCATCGGCCTCCAGTTACCTGAAACGTGCTTTCAAGCGCATACACATGTGTGTAGGTGTAACGAAATCATACCACTCTCGTGTGGTGGCATATGTGTGTATACAGACCACGGCACACCCACCAAGAGGCAATGGACGAGCGCGAGTAGTTTGCAAAGGCCGCTCCTGTACGTCGATGCTTGGGTACATCTCTTCCCCGTATAGTTTGACTCGCGAGTGGAAAACGTCATTTGGCCGATTTAATGCGCCGACAAGGTCGGCGAAGGAGGCGTTTTCCGTACACCTGTACACCGGCGGCTGTTCCGATAATCTCGTCAGCGCTGGCTGCTTCGAAGCAGGAAAATGCACGGGATGGATCGATCGATGTATATGTGTCCATCTGGACGTTGTGCACGTGAAAAAAAAAAAAAAATAAAAAAAAAATAAAGAGAGCCAGCTGATCGCGAATGTGACGCACGTGACGCTCTCGATTTTTTTTTTCTCCCACGCGCGAGGTTCGTGCTTCCGCTCCGCGCTGTCGATACACGGTGTAATAGCTACAACGGATGGGTGATTGGAAAAAATATCTTTTTTTCTTCTTTTTTTTTTTTTTTTTTTTTAGACCCATCGCCACGAGGATCTGCCCTTTACCTCTTGATTTTTGTTTCGTCTTTTGACCGTATTTGTATAGAGCTACGGTAAACGCAGTTGTTGGAAAACAAAGAAAAGAAAATGAAACAATTACACGAAGCTCATAGTTTACCCTACATCGTATAGTTGGGACAATGAAACGAAAAATAAATAAACGCCACCCTGAACTCTCTCGAGATGTGGGGAATTTCCAGGCGCGCGTATTAAAAACTATACGGTAAGTTTCCCCGTGATGAAAAAAAAAAAAAGGCTCGCATATATGTATAGAGTGCGTGCACAATCTACGCGCAACGTCGTCGGTCTTTGTGCACCGGAACGTTATCACCAAGTTTTCTTCTCCGCGCGCGTGAAAAGAATGAGCGATACGGCGATACCAGCGGCAATAGCAGCAGCAGTGGAAAAAGAAAAGAAAAAAACATAAGAGATAGAGAAAAAGTGCTCGAGGGGACAGAAGGTCTCGTGACACCTACTCTTTCTACACTTTTATCAGCGCCTGTATGCATACACGTACACGCCAAAAGCCACCATCTCCGAAACTTTGCGCGTCAAGAAGTGCTAAGGAGAAGAAAAAAAAAAAACAACTCGTCCGGCCATTAATATGTATTTTTTTTCTCCAGCTGAAAGGAGAGGAAAGGGCGCGATTATGGGGAAAAAGATCGAGAAGGGAGAGCCCCTTCCACGGAGGACGAAAAAGGGCTTTCTTTTCTCTCCTTTTATACATCTCTTTTGCTCGGATAAATGACCTTTTTTTTATCACCCCATATTTCACCAACTTTTCGTATCGTTTGTCCGGTAGATTATACGGAAAAGAAAAAAAATATATTAACGTTTGTCCAATTTTTCTTCTTTTTTTTTTTTTTGTTTCTCCCTCGCTATTTTTCTATTACCCTCGAATTACCATTAACCAAGTACCGAAATGTCGGTTTGTTCAATTAAAAGACTGTAGTGCTTCTCGTGCTCTTATCCGAGATGCAAGAAAATTTTTGTTTTTTTTTGTTTGTTTTCAGTCACATTAACCTGGATATCAGTGGTGGTAGGTATAAATGGAGATTGTGCTGGTAGGCTGGTTCAAAGGATCGACATTCAAAGAGCTCGAGTTATTATTTGTGCTACATGTTGAGCCAAAAAAAAGTACCCCGGGCGAAATGGTGAACCAATAAAGAAAAAAAAAAAAACGCGAGAGGGAAAGCAAACACGTGCAAATGATAGCCACTGATAAGTTATACTGTTTATCTACAGTAGTCAAACAAAGTAACTTCCACCTCGAGGGTATGAGCGCACCGAATAACATAAACATGGCGTGTCACTCGTTGGTGGAAGCTTCGTTTCCCAACTCGCTTATACTCCATACAGCCAATTTGGAAGGAGTTAGTCTGCTTTGCGGATGCAAGAAACTTATTGACAAGCATACCACAACGCACTAAAAGACGAGTGAAAAAAACCGGTGGCTGTAGACCACGAGAATGGGCCAAACCAAAAAAAAAAAAAAAAAAAAAAACCCTCATTTGAGCATGTAAACAATAGTGCCCTTATCAGCGGCACTGGCACGGCAGGCCGCGGGGCCTCGGTCCTCGTTAAAAGAGAAAGGCGTCAATATTTCCCGATCTGCAAACAGCACACCAGCAGCAAAGGCCTCATACTCCTAATTCGGTCGCGTTTGAAAATTTCCCCGGCAACCAGGTGTGTGTATATATATACATAGCCACGTGTCCCCTCAAGCCCCCGGTTATTGTCAAACGGAGACAAAAGCCACACTGCGGGAGCGCAAGTTGTCACAGAGAGAGAGAGTAGCACGATTATATGTACATCCATGTGCTCGTGTATTCATAAGTATCGCGCACCTCATCCTCCCCGCTGCAGGATACGCCCGTATACACCCGGACACGAGTATGACACCCCACGCCCCGCGCTGCACTTTCTTGATTATGCAGGGTATGCCAATCGCCAGTGCGAGCTCATTCATCGGTTATTATTATTGACCCAAAGACGTCGGTGCTCTAATCGATTCCTCTGCCTCCGGTGGAACTTTGAAGACGCTCTGTACGTTGAGTTGAGATGAAATTGATGGAAAAGGAAGAAAAGAAAAAAATGATCAACTGCAATCGAGAGAAACGTCGGTGCCCGCGTGCCCGCCCCATACACATAGGCACGGATGATAACAGGAGCGAAACTCTAAGGACAAGGGCTGTGGATGGAGAGGCGACTCATTAAGTGAACCGGCTCATTAGACGCCTCAGCCACGTATACACCTAATATCTGCCCTCCTATATACGTATACGTGTATATTTCCAGTAGCAGAGCGGTGCCTCGTTAAAGCGACGAGTAATTATTCATCTTCGAGGAAAGTGGGGGAGACGAAGCGCTATAGTCCTATTCGTGCAGCTTTTGCTTATGGAGCGCGAAATCCTCGCCTCGTTGTTCAACGGATTGATCGCGCCATTATTTTGCGAGGACCCCCTTTTTTTTCTGACACTTGTATTTTTTTGTTTCCTACGTTGGATTGGCAACTTGATTGACGTTTGGGTGACACTCTAAGGGGAAGTTTTATTCGCTCTCCCGAGCACGAACTTTTGACAACCGGATAAACTGATGTAATCCTCATCAATTGACTTCCAAGCTCAACTGTATGGATGAGCGTCCAAGTAAACTATTGGAAAAAGCGCCCGCAATCTCATGGTTGCAGTCGAGAAGAGAAAAAAAATTAAAAAAAAAAATTAAAAAAAAAAGATGCCAAAAGAATCTATAGTAGTATCCTGACTGATGGTTGACTGTACCGTGGGTCACCGATATACAGGACCTATGTCAAAGGCGTAGTATCGGCGACACAGGGGTACACAGTTGCACCCATACATGTACATCAAAGAAATTTGCGTGCAAGTGTACAATACCATGTATATAGGCATAACATCAGCGGTCGAGGCCAAAGTCAAGCTATACCAGAGCAGGTGGGGGAAGGGCAGGGGGCACGTAGGGCAGCGCACACTCAATTACATGCAAATCCGGACAAGTGGCGGGGCAAACCTCAGTCGCGCGTAGGTATATATATATATATATGGATATTTATACGCGTGTACAGCCCGATGTACAGCCGGTGGGGCCGGCAGCCATCTCCGCACGTTTGGCCAAATTTCACCATCGTCGCTTGCTCGTTTGCTCACGCCTATACATATATACACGTGTGTGCGCATCATCGAAGCATTATGCGTACAAACAGCCAAGAGTTGTCTGGCCTACTCTCTCCCTCTTTGTGCGCGTGTGCGCGCCTCGTGACTGCTGTGTACATGTATACGTGCCTATACACCAACCGCGATTTAATTACCGCGATCGCTTCCAAGCGCGCGCTCGTTTGGACTGGTTTTCACGGCGTGGCTTTTCAGCTCTCCCTGCATCGCGTTTAATTATTTTTTCGGGGACGCAAGCTTATGAAAAACCTTTGTTGTTGTTTATTTTTTTTTTACTTTAATCTTATATTTGCTAGCTGTGCCGATGCAAGGGAAAACGAAACGACGCGTTTTATGTTATGTAAAGAGGAAAAACAAAACAATTCATTTACAATATACCGAACGAGGGCATGAAAATCGCCATCCAACGAGTAAGGTAATAGAATACGATAAGCGAATCGTTCGACGATATAAATATAATGTCAAACCAATATACGTATATATGTTGGGCTAAAAAATTTCTTTTTTTTTTTTTTTTTTTTTCCTCTCACACGTACACGAATAAAGTACATAAAACAGGTACACCTACTTCGAGCCACTCGATCAGTTATCGATAATACGGTATGCGTGTGCGCCAGATACGACAAGATATCTTGTAATGAAGAAAAAAAAAAAATCTCGTCTCCACCAGTATCGCGGCTACCGTCGTGGCGCGAGGAAGCAAACGATGTCGGTCTTTACGTACAAACTCGTGGTCTTATACTGCATCTGTAGCGTCGCGATCGCGAGTGCCGATGATATCGATGAAAAATCGGCACCTCCGGGGACCATCGATGGCCAAAACAACTCTTCGCTCTACAGGCTACCCAAGACTGTGGTGCCCGAGTTCTACGACCTCTCCTTAGCGACAAACGTGACGAGGGGCGATTTCAATTACTATGGCGAGGTGACGATTCTCTTGCGCGTCCTCGAGACGACCCGGCGAATAACCCTGCACGCAGACAAGCTGGAAGTACTAAGCGAGAGATCGGCGCTACTCGAGGACAACGGCAACGGTGATCAACGGACCGTGCCGATAGAGAGCCAGGGGAACAACAGCGACACCCAATTCCACGTTATCACGCTGACCGAGGACTTGGCTCCGGGAAGGTACTCGTTGAACCTGCACTTCCGCGGCACGGTATTGGACGACGCGTTCGGTTTTTATCGGAGCTCCTACGGGTCGGGCAACGCCACGAGGTATCGTATGACGGAGACGCAATCGTCTCGACAATTATAACAGACATTGACAAAGACATTGACGATTTTTGCGAAGGTGGATCGGCGTGACGCAGTTTTCGCCGACGTTCGCGAGACGGGCCTTTCCCTGCTGGGATGAGCCGGGCTTCAAGGCCAGATTCCGGCTGCGCGTGGGCCACTACGCAAACGAAACCGTGACCTCGAACACGATCCCCGAATCCGTGAGCACCACGTAAGTCAAGGGAGAGATAAAACGCCCCAACAACATAAAAACGTCCCTTTCGGTGTACCGTATGTATAGAGATTGGCCAGATTACTACGTCACCGAATTCGCGAGGACTCCGCCCATGTCGACGTATCTCCTTGGCTGGGTGATACACGACTTTCACCGCGTCAACTTCACGTCCCCGTCCCGAGGAGGAGGACGAGCCGGGATCCCATTGTGGACGCGCTTTGGCGATTCAGAGCTCCCCGGGCCCTTGGCCACCCTCGTCTATGGCCCGCTCATCTACTCGGCCCTCGAGGAGTACACGAACCTTACCGATCCCCTGCAGGGCGACCTCGTCCAGTTCGCCATTCCGGACTTCAACTTTCACGGTGACGTTGCGTGCACATACTCCAACCATACATACATTATTATATCTCGTGGATAATAAATAAAGTACGCCGTGTGTTTGGGTCCCAAGGTATGGAGAATTGGAACCTCGTGGCGTACCGGGAGTCGGTGCCGCTGGCCAGCGAGAGTCAAGCGCCCCTCGGGCTCGTCCGCGACGCCCTGGTCACGGTGGCCCACGAGTAAAACACACGACACTTACAAATCATCCTTGAGGTTAATCGAGAGAGATGAGTGATGTGTAATATCGATGATGCCCCGATAGGTACGCGCACAGCTGGTGGGGCAACCTCGTGACCCCGAGTTTCTGGGACGTGGCCTGGCTGAAGGAGGGCTTCGCCACGTACTTTGCCTACGTCGCGATCGACGCCACGGACCGGGGCTGGCGCGTCTGGGAATTCTTCGCGGTCGAGGCGCTGCAGACCAGTTTGCTCGCCGACTCGGAGGATCACAACAGGACGATGAACGGCCGCGACGTCGGTAGTCCCAGCTCCGCCAAGGCTGCCCTCAATTTCGTGACTTACAAGAAAGGTCATTGGCTCCACTCATCCAACGTTTGAAGAAACTCATGACATACTTACTTGTTTACAGGCGCGTCCATCATACGCATGATCGCCGACACGTTGGGCGACGAGCCGTTCCAGGACGCTATGCGTTCGTACCTTCGGGAATAGTGAGGAAACATCCACGTGTGCCATTTACATTGCTGGAATCGTTGAGTATTGTACTGCCAATGTTCTCATTACAGCCAGTACAGAGCGGTCGTTCCGTCCGACCTGTACAAGCACCTGGAGCGAGTATATCAGTCCCCAACGGCGCCAAGTGTGGCCGACTTTGTCGAATCTTGGGCCAACCAGCCCAACTATCCCCTGGTGCGGGTGAACCGAGTCGGTGTCAGACGGATCCTCGTGACCCAGGAGGTCTTCCACCTGAGTCGGAAGAACAGGTCGTCCCTTGGAGCCGACGAGGCTCGCTCCTGGTGGATTCCGGTAACCATAGCAGCCCCGTCGACCAAAAGTGGACAACTCGTCGAGTCGTCGAGCTGGCACGGTCAGAGGACCAGTGTCGCCGAGTTGCCGGACACCGCGAGCGACGACACCTGGTACGTCGTGAATCCCCGGCAGATCGGGTACTACCGCGTCGATTACGGAGTGGGTGGCTGGGAGCTTCTCAAGGAGCTGCTCTCGGGCGGCCACCTGCGACTGCCGAGGAGCAGCAGAGCAGCCCTGCTGGACGACGTCTTCAATTTGGCGAGGGCTGGGTACAGGGAGTACAAGCTGGCGCTCGATCTGGCGGGGTACCTGAGGCGGGAGCTCGAGTACGAGCCGTGGGTCCCAGCCTGCCGGGCCATCAAATTGCTGGACTCCAAGTTGGGGGGGAATCCGGGGCTGCGGCTGGTCTTCAGGGTACACCAAACGATTTATCCTTCAAGCCAAATCGGCTGCTCTCTTGTTTTTTTTTTTTTTTTAACCCGAGGATCCGTGGATTCGGCTTTTTCGCAGAGTTACGCCGCCGATCTCCTAAGGCCGATTTACGAGCAAGTGGGCTTCGAGGAGCGCCCGTCGGACTCGAGAATCCGGAGGCTGCAGCGCAATCTGATACTTTCGACCGCGTGCTCGGTGAACCTCGACAGTTGCGTGTCGAGGGCTAAATCGCTTTTCGACGACTGGATCGAGGACGAGAGCAAAGCGTATGGGTCGCCGATACTTTCTTATACCTTGCGAGTTGTCGTATAACGTATGTATTTTTAATTGCATATTTTTCAAGGGTGCCCGCGAATTTGCGGGATTTCGTTTATCGCGTTGGCATCGTTAACGGAACGGAGGACGATTGGATTGAATTGTGGCGGAGGTTTTCGACGAGCGATTTTTACCCGGAAAAGGAGATTATGATGAAAGCACTGGCCAGAACGGATGATTCCGATCTCGTCAGGAGGTAAGAAACTTGCAGAGACTCGAAAATCTCCTATCTACTCGACTGTGTGTGTCTTCTGTGATTTTTGATGGGATTTTTATTGGTCAAAGGTACATCGAGGCTGCGGTTCGACCTGGTGCAGCTGACGTTAAATTTCAGTACAGGCTCTCGATGATCCAGTGGGTTGTTACTGGAAACAGTGCGAACATTGGCAACGTGTTGGGTTACGTGGACGAAAAGTTGATGGAAATAATTCGTTTGTAAGTATACAGAGTCGAGGAAATGCCAGAAAATCCAGTTTGTGCTGTATACTTAAGGGATATATTGTTATTTTAGGAGGGACTTCAAATTTTTGGGAGACATATTCACCACGATAGGAAAAGAAGTAACGTCAAACGACCAATTAGATGAGGTAACTCGGGAAATATTAAAAAAAAAATTTTTTTTTCTGTGAAACGCATCTAGTTAACAATTTTTTTTTTTAGTTAACTTCGTTTGTTAATAAAAATGCTGGTCAACTTGGAAGTGCTTTCGAGGCTGGTAAAAAGGCAATCAAACAGGCAAATGATAATTTAGTGTGGATTAACGATTGTGTTTTACAAATCGCAAATTATTTCAACTGAAAAAAGGTACACGGTTATAAAAATGACATCGAATAACATAATTAATTGAAAACAAATATATAAATATAAGTACATATGCATACAGCGTTATAGTTTATCGAGTGAGTTATCAATGTATTTTAGGTACAGTTTTTTGTCACTAGAGCGCAGCGTTACCTCAGATTTCAGCTGTTGGTAAATTTTAACCACGTATAACAATTGCGTTGACGGCTGATAAAATTCATATCACTGTGGCTACAAAATAGTTTTTGATAAAGTTAAAAATAATTTTCCAAGTCTTGCTGAATTTGCTTAAATTAAATAAAAAAAATATATTGCATTAATGTACGCTGTGGTATATAAATTTTTGCATGTAATACGTAACGAAAATAAAATTTTTAACCAATTACGTTTAATCATCATTTTTCGATGATAAACGTCAATTCATTTTCCAGTTTCATTTAATTACATACTTTTTTCAACATAATAATTACGCAAGTCCCTTACGATATGTATAAAGAGTTAGTGAATCTGTTTAAACTTATCTTTCGAGATTATTGTTTATGATACGACACCAAGATTCTTGAATGATTTCACCAGAGAGATAATACTTGGAACGCGTTTCAAGAGAATACAATTGAAGTATTACTTATTCGAATAATGTAAAAAAAATGTTTGAAAATTTGTATGGCCTGTTAAAATGTTACTTTATGAAATCATGCTTCATAATATACCAATGTAAAACATAAAGCAGCGATGAAAAACATTATGACGTTGATTTCTATTTTGACGTGAAATGAGTAATTATAAACGTGCTGTCCTAGTTTTCCTTTTTTATACTTATCGATTGACACTTCAGACCATCTTTGATTGCATTTCATACGATTAGTCATCACGACATAATTCTTGTGGAAACAAAAAGTTTATAAATTGATAAAGAACACAGCACAATATGTTGTAATTTACGATCAAATTACATTTTCGAGGAAATTAACCAATCCTACTGCTAATTTTTGGGTTGTTCACTTGAAATTATAATTTTTTAAATTTTACAAATATTTAAAATCACACATAAAAATGGGGACCTGAAAATGCATTACTTTTTAAAAATAGTTGATGTAAACAATGGACTTAATAAAATTTTAACAACACTTGACTTTGTATCAATTCAACCCAATTCCTTTATTTCAATGACACCCGACCAAGCCTTATTTACTTTGTACAGGCCGATACTATCTATTTCTGCGATGAATGTAGTACAAAATTTAGTCATCGTTGTTTTTAAGTGAAAAGCCCGTGTGAGATTCAATAGGAAACTTCAAAATGTACTTTGTGTTAAAAAAAGTAATAAAAGAGTTTACAAAGGGTAATAATATTGATGAGAAAACGTTTTAATCAAACTAGAATTTCATGTTGAAATTGTACTGTTTTATATAGAGTAAACAGTTAATATTCGCGATGCATGTAGTAAAAAAAATTAATATTTTCATTTCTTTTTTGATCATTTTGATTACTGTCGCTTAACTAACACTAAACTAAACAATTTTTTTTACAATTGAAAGCAAATTTTTTCGCAATAAATGAACAACTTATTCGTTGGTTGTAATTTTTCTATTTACCGTATCGATAAAAGCTGTGATAAGATTAGAAACGCGATTATAGTCCTTATCTAGCTAATCTTCGCCGGATGTCATATAAGGTGATGTATATTGCGCGTCAGTCTTTAGAGTGTTCCTACTTTTTGAAACATATCTTTGTTCTGTGCGACTCTCGTCAAGCACACAACACGTAAGTAATAAATTTAAGGACTTGGCGTTCTTCAAATATTCAAGTGCCTATTTTTGTAAAAGCAAATATTTACGTTCGATTAAAATTATATTACATTTATGTATAATTTGTGTGAACAATAGAAATTGCAAAGGAACATTCAAGATGCGTGAGAAAGTGAGCGTGTTATTTTTCTTGGCGTTAATTTTCACAACACAAGGATTGTCAATACCTATTTCATCGGATAAAAATCATGTATTTAAGACGAACGATATCGCTCAGGAGACAGAAAATAAAACGAAAGTAAACTACCGATTACCCTCTGACGTAGAACCCACGAATTATCAACTTACGCTGACTCCGCATCTTGAGGGTGAAAAGAATTTTACTTTTGATGGATCCGTCATGATAAAATTAACGGTCCTAAACGAGACCGCAGAAATAGTTTTTCACGCTAGGAATTTAACATTTTCCAAAGCCGATATTGAAATAGAAAAAGAAGGATTAGAAAATGAAATAATAAATTTTGAACTAAGTACGGACGAAAAAACTGATTTCGTAAAAATTAAAACAACGGATAATTATAAATTCAAGAAAGGTTCGAAATACAAACTGAAGATTAAAAAATTCTCTGGCATACTAGCCGATGACATGCATGGATTTTACAGAAGTTCTTATGTCAATCAGGCGGGTGAAAAAGTGTACGTAATTACAGTTTAATTTTTATAATTCAGTTTTTTGTTTTATTTAATCTGAAATCTTCCGATATCACGTCATATCGAAAAGGGTGTGGTTATTAGCGGCTGCTTTCCACTTAAAGTACTAAGGCCCAAATTATTGATATTTTTGATGGATGATAGATTATTATTAGTGAATTGTGTTATTATACTTGAATTTGCCTATATTATATAACACATTCTATAGAGTTGAAGTTTATAATAATTAATACAATTGCTATGTGTGTCAAAATTTTTTACAATCAGATAACGAGACTTTAGAAACTTTCGTATAAAATTGTATATACAATCACTTCGAATTGGGCATGCTATAAATTATGATGTAAAATATTTGTTGCTTTGAAATTACTTCATTTCGTAATATAATAGTGTGAATGCCACACTGATATACATCATAAATCAGTTTATGTTTATCGGTTTACGCGTATTTATTCAAAATTTGATTTGGTCCTCCACATCACGTATGATATGATAAAATCAGTTACAGAATTCACATGATTGAACACAAGCATCCTTAGTCATGCAATATCATGTTTAAATTTTAAGAAAAATTTTTGTTTTAGATGGCTGGCCACAACACACTTCGAACCAGTTGATGCGCGCCGAGCATTTCCCTGCTTCGATGAGCCAGCGTTTAAAGCGACCTTTGACATCACCATTGTTCACGATAAAAAATACAAAGCCATCTCGAATAAACCAGTTGAAAAAAGCGAACCCATTGATGATAAAAATGAAACGCGAACTAAATTTCTGACAACTCCAAAAATGTCAACTTATTTGGTGGCTTTTGTAGTTTCGAATTTCGAAAGTAAACATAATGCTGATAATTTTACTGTTTATGCTAAAGCCGATTTCATAAATCATACCTCAGTGGCTTTGGAAAGTGGGCCAAAATTATTGAAAGCCTTGGAAGATTTCACTCAAGTTACCTATGACATGGGTAAAATGGACCAAGTTGGAATTCCAGATTTTGCTGCTGGAGCAATGGAGAATTGGGGACTTGTACTTTACAAGTAAGACGATTCTTAAAAATCTATCAAATCAACACGTATTGATTCTAAAAAAGACAAATATGCTTTTCATGATAGAGAGAAATCTTTGCTATTCGATGGCAATACTTCAACTACCAGCAACAAACAAAACATCGTGGAAACAATCGCCCACGTAACTTCGTTATTTACTTTTCGCATAACTTGCCAAGCCACTTTTTAAAACGTTTCTCTAAATTTATTCTGATTTTTTCATCAGGAGTTCGCTCACCAGTGGTTCGGAAATCTAGTGAGCCCAAAATGGTGGAAATACATATGGCTAAACGAAGGGTTTGCAAATTTCTTCCAAAGCTACATAACCGACAAGGTGAGAAAAAATTTCCAATAAATCATATGATCATAAATTTAATACAATGCAAACGAAAATTACTTTTTTTTTTTTTTTTTTTTTTTCTAGGTCGAACCAGAATGGCGTTCAGTCGAACAATCGGTTGTAAAATCTATTCAAACCGCGGCATTCGACTTCGATTGTGAATCGAAAACTCATCCTATCAACCATGACGTAGATAGCCCTGAAGAGATTAGAGCATTGTTCGATTCTATCTCGTATAAGAAAGGTAAACATTTCTTGATCATCTAAAGACCATTAGAAGCTTTGAGTATTGATATAACCGGTGATAATAGTCATTCAATAGTCCATAGTAAGCTGTTGCTACATTAAGATAACCTTCATCATTCCGCCAAGATTTCGATGAACAATCTATATATGAAATTTTAATCATATTTTCTACAGCTTGCTCGAAAATGTTTTCCAATTTTTTAAACGTCATTTTTAACTTTATATTAAAGGGGGTGCAATTATCCGCATGATGCAACACTTCCTTACCGAAGAGATTTTCAGGAAAGGACTTAACATATATCTGAAAAATAATACAGTGTAAGTTATTTTATATTAAAAATCCATTTACATAATTGATATAAAAAAAACTAATAAATTTGATTAACGGGTCCGCTTAACATATATTATGATAGAAATCACAATGCAGCCGATTCTGACGATCTTTTCAATGCTATTCAAAAAGCAGTGAAATCCAAGGACATTAACGTGACAGCTATCATGAATACTTGGGTTAATTTCAAAGGATATCCTGTTGTAAAAGTTACTCGAAGTAATGATTCCAAAAGTATTACAGTGACTCAGGAACGCTTTTACACTTATGAACCGAGCGAAGAAGAAAAAAATAGTACACACGTATGGCACATACCAATTAATTTTGCAAGAGAAAAAAATTTAGAATTTAGTAATACATCCGTTCAACACTGGCTAACAAAAAAAACAGACAAAATTCCTATTACAATTGATGCAAATGAGTTCATAATTTTAAACAAGCAGCAAACAGGTTAATTTTACATCGTAGCGCAAATAATGAGAAATGTACAAAAGCGAGAACCAAAATTTAATTTTAATGTTGTATTTTTTACAGGTTATTACCGCGTACAGTATGACGAAGAAAATTGGGATTTGATAATTAAGTATCTCAATTTAAAGAATCATACAAGTATTCACGTGTTGAATCGCGCTCAATTAATAAACGATGCTTTGGCCTTCGCCAAACAGGGAAAATTGAAACTCTCGATTCTTTTGAACTTAATTGAGCACCTACAATATGAAACAGACTACATCGCATGGTACCCTGGATTTAAAGCATTTTCGTGGCTAAAGTCAAAATTAATGGATACAGAGATTTATCCTGCTTTCAAGGTAATGCTCGTTGCATAATTTCATGCGCTTTTGCGCAAAAAATTGCCTGTTTATTTGTACTGGTTTTTTTATTGCATGGACAATACTTATCTGTGATACATTGGACGCTTGAATGCTTAATTTGCTCTATTACCTAAAAGTAACATTGATACTTATATAAAGATATTCTATGTTACCGACATCTTATGTTCTAGGACTTTGCTTCAAAAACAATGAAACCGTTAATTGAATCTGTCGGCTTTAAAGAAGCACGTAATGAATCTGAAAAGGCATATTTAACTAAACTGAATAGAATCACAGCTGTTGATTGGGCATGTAAATTGAATGTAAAATCAAATGAGACTTCGTGCATCACAGAAACACAAAAAGTATTAGAAAGTTGGCTTGAAGATTCAAAAAAGACTTGGTGCGTATCTATTCATTTTTGTTGCGAATTTCTTCCTACCTTGAGCAAAAAAAGTTTAATTTACCGTTTGATTTAAGGATAACTCCCGACTTGAAACAAGTAACATTGTGTAATGGTTTACGATATGCAACATTTGAAATTTGGAATAAAACATTAAATAAAAGTGATTCGTCAACAAATAACGATGAAAAAAATATATTGATCTCAGCGTTGGCATGTTCGTCTGATAAGAATATTTTAGATTACTACTTTAATTACACATTGACAGAAAACTCCCATCTTAAAAATGAAACGCTAAAAATAGTTGAATACATACATAAAAATAGCGAAGTGGGAATCGACGTTACTTTGGATATAATAAAATACAGATTTTCAGCTCTTCTGCAAAAGTAATTTTTTTGTCGTAATATTTGCACGTCAAGCAACAAATAAAAGTAACATCTAATATTGGCTTGATGTATTAATTTCAGGCATATTGATACTACTAAAATAACGCCTGTACTTCTTGCTGTGAGCAAGAAAATCACAACTACTGCTCAATTTGAAAAGGTAAGTTAAAATTCATGGTTTGACATTCTCAACTATCACTATTTACGATGTTTCAATTATTTATTTTTCAGCTTCAAAGCATAAAAGATACAGATTTTCCTGAACATGCGGTAATGCCAGCCATAGAAGAAGCAAAGAAAAACATTGATTGGCTCAAAGAAAACCAAGATATAATTAAAAGCGCAATGGAGCGTTCAAATAAAAATGGTGTAGAACTTTTTTCGACGTCCATTCTTTTAATTTCAGCACTAATTATGTTTAACATATTTGTTTGTTAAAATAAAAATGCATTTTTTAAAACATTATTCTAATTTATCAAGGTGAAATTGTTTTGGCATTGCTGCTGTTATTGCATTGCACTCCACTATAATTATATGTGGTTCTAATGTACTCAAAGACCTTATACCTAGTCCCTATACACATGTAAGATGGTCAAAATCAAGACTTGAACGTAGGATCTCTTTGATTACAAGTTCGCATTTCTAGTACCCATCCTACAAGGAAAAATAATCATTGTTGATAATTATTAATTCAAATGATGAATAAGTTTATTTTATGGATAAATGTGGCAATGACTTATCAAAGTTAAATGGTTAATAATAGTACAAACTTGGTATTGTCATTTAAAAACATACATCATACATCCAGTCATACGCTCTTATTATTACATATTTTAAATGCATTTGACTGATAAATAGTGAGCAAAATTTTGTTAGAGCTCACTTTTTTTTTATTTTTAAATGCAAAATATTTTTCAATTGTAAACTTATTTAAGGTAGGCTGTTATATTTTTGTGTACTCAACATGTAGAAATTAATAAAGTTTTATTGTAAAATAAAATGAAAGAGTTACGTCACGTAACAGTCTTATAATAGCTTTATAGGTTTGGACGATAGTATAATTCGCTTGATTCGTAAATATAGGTCTAGGTGAATAAATTATATGTTCAAACTTGACCCCTCGATAATAAAAGGCTTCAAGCGTACCAATTGCGCACAGAATGGTTGTGCCTGAAAAATAAACACTACTTACGCATACTTATTTAGAATGAATTTTCAATCAAACATCAAGTATCGATTATTGTGATCATAATGAACAAACTTTGCATGACGCTGTTTCAATTTGAAAATTGTGTATGGCATACTAATTTTTTTCATAAAACTAAATGTTGGTGACAAGTAAAAGCTTGTAGTAAAATAATTTGTGTATTCTGAAATAAATGTCGAATTGCTTTTTACACGGTTAAATAATTGGCAACATTGAAGGCTACCCATACTCCAAATGCAATCATCTTTACAAGGTTTTAGTACAATTTATTCATCGCTCAAGGTTAATTCAATAAGTACACTGCCAGGTACTGAATGACCATCCGAAGAAACGTGTCAAACGGCGTCCGTCTGTAGTCGGTACAAGATGATAGAAAGAACATTTTTGGCTCTAGCAAGTTGCGTATTATTAATATCGGGTACAAAAATCGATTGTGGAGAACGGAAAAATATTCAAAATAAAACTTGTGACTTTTTTCATCACATCAAACCGTTACGTTATCAAGTCTACATAGATCCGTGCATTAACGATGGAAACTTTAGTGGCTACGTCCATATAGATCTTCTTATTCTACGACCAACAAAGAACGTATCTTTACATTCTCAAGAATTGAATTTTTGTGACGAAGGCGTCTATTTGGCTTTAAAAGGTAGAGTTAACGATACCTTTGACGCATTAACGTCACTCAAGGACCTGGAAAATGACCACGATTTGGCTCAACACTCTGACGAGGCGTTGGCTTTTTCGTCCGAAACGGTGAGACCGTGTAAATTTATCTACCGCAAGCAAGAGCAAATAGTAACAATAAAGTTTGAAGAAGTAGTAAAACCGGGAAGATACACATTGGAAATAAATTACATGGGTACCATCAATAACGATCCTATTGGTGTTTACAGGCGATATTACAAAGATGACGATGGTCAAAAAAAGTGAGTGAATTTCATCGAATTCATGCTTTGTAAAATCAAACATATAACAAAGTTTCATGTGGTTTTTTAGTGGAATGCTGTTGACTAATTTTTTTCCAACATCGGCAAGGCGAGTTTTTCCTTGTCGAGATGAACTTGGAGCAAAAGCCGAAATTCATTTTACAATACAAACTTCATTAAACTACACGACACTCATGCCTAAAACACCCAAAACTTGCGTTGAGTTCAAAGAAGGACAAAAATGGTCTCATTCGCATCCCATGTCAAATATCTCAACGTATCAACTTAACTTTGCAGTGATAAAAAGTTTAAAGAATTTGACAAAAACAAATGAAAACAAGACTTACATCATGTATGCTACGGCTACTGATTTAAAATCAGTCAAACTCGCACAAAATACGCACATGAAGGCCATGTCTTTGATGGAAAATTTAACAAAAATAAATTATCCATTAAATACTATAATAACTCTCATCATTCCAGAAAAAGCTGATGTCACTTCTTCCGCGAGCATGGGTTTTATAACATTAAAGTATTATCTCTTGATACTGCTGTTGAACTTCCAGAAAATACGTTTTAACTTTAAATAATTTGCTTGGTTTTTAGAAAAACTCAGAATTTGTATAATGATAAGTCAGGCCCACAAAAAAAGAAAGATGTCGTTTTACAAGCATCCCGAGACATTGTCAGCCAGTGGTTTAATCACCTCATCAGTCCTGTTTCCTGGAAGCACATGTGGTTAAATGATGCCCTAACAGAATACATAAAATATTATATTGCAGACAAGGTTACACTTTTGATTTTAATGGAATTTTTATCGCTACATTTCAAACCAATAATTATAAAAATAATTATTATGACACTTAGATTATGCCTAACTGGCGATTAAGAGAAGTTTTCGTTGTCTGGGAGTTGCAACGTAAGTCATTTATACCCAATAAAATCACGGATAGTTTTCCACTGAATGAAAAACTATATGTCGACAATCCAGAGGATATTCAGTGTTTATTAAGAAAATCTTACTCTTCACGGGTCGTAGGTAAATGAATTAGACTTTCTTTACAAAACCTAATCATACGCGTATTGTAAAAAAAAAAAACACTTTTAGGTGCATCCTTGATACGAATGATGTCATACTATTTAAGTGAAGATATTATTCTTTCTGGTATTACAAACTTTTTAAAAGCAAAGTAAGTAAAAAAATACCAGTGTAAAATCGTTAAAATAAATTACAACGTTTACGTTAAAAAAATTCAAAATAACAGCAAATATAAAGCCGTGAGACTTGATCACTTTTGGAATGCAGTACAAAATGCTATCAATGCATCCGAAGATACTAGATTTAAAAATATTAGTATTGCAAAAGTCATGGAATCATGGGTGAACACAGAACTTTATCCCATAATAATAGTAAAAAGAAATTATACCGATGGATCGATAGAAGTTTCTCAAACTCCAGCAGTCACATTTTTCGGACTAACCGAGAACAATGTGACGACCAAGTGGTGGATCCCAATCAATTATGCAACTCACTCAAATCCAAATTTCAATACAACATACCCGACCCATTGGTTAAAGCCAGAGATGGAACAATTGATTATTAAAGGTGTAGATTCAAAAGATTGGGTTGTTTTTAACATTCAGCAAACAGGTAACGAAACAAAAGTTATTTTGAAATTTTTTTTTTCTGCTAATCTGGCTCTTACAACACCTTAATATTCAGGGTACTATCGCGTTTTGTACGATAAAGAGAATTGGAAACGATTGGCGGGATTTTTGAATAGTGAAAATTATGATAAAATATCCCCCATCAATCGAGCACAAATCATTAACGATGCCGTCCAGTTTTCACTCAAGAGACACTTAGATATGGATGTTTTTCTCGATCTTCTGTCTTACTTGCGAAAAGAAAGTGACTACATACCATGGTACGACGCCCAGTTCATATTTAGTTTTTTAAACTATCACTTAGCAAACACTCACGCATATCCTAGCTTAAAGGTAACAATAAATACAATTTAATAATCAACAAACACAACTTATTCCGTTCGAGTAAAACGTTTTCATTTTTTTGTTTATCCAGAAATTCAGTTTATTCCTCATTACTCCAATAGCTGATAAAATTGGTTATACAGACCGTCCAGATGATGACTTTTTAACTTTGTTACTACGAAGAATCACTAATTATTGGGCTTGTCATTTTGGCTACGAAAAGTGTTGGAACAACGCTACGCAGCAGTTAGAAGCTTACCTGGATAATAAAAAATCCGAATTGTTAGCTTATTTATTTTGTTCATTAAAATTAAATCAATTACAAGAGTCATTCCAAAACTTGTTGATCAACATTGAACAATTATTTTTACAGAGGTTCAATTGATATACAAGATTGGGCTCAATGTGTCGGTTTGCACGGCGCAAACGAATCGATTTGGAATCGAATGTTGGATAAATATAAGGAAAAACAATCGGAGGATGTACTCATACATCTTGGTTGTTCTGAAAACTCATCTATTTTGAACAATTTTCTCAATATGACTATAACAAACAACGAAACAATACCAGAAAAACAAGTTTTGTCTGTTTTCAAAGCGGTTTGTTTGTACCCATCAGGGGATGACAAGCGAATTAATATTTGTTTGAATTTCATCAACAATCACTTTGATAAAATATTGTTGAGGTAATATTTTTTTTTAACTGTTGCGGATAATTCTTAAAGTATATTAATTTAACTAATTTTAGGCTTGGAAACGCAACCGACTCTTTTACACAATTTCTGGATTTGTTGGGTTCCGAAATAAGACAGACTTCACAATTTGATCAAGTAAAGTTGTTTATTCATTTTTAATTTTCGCACACCGAGATCTTTATAATTATTTGAAACTAATGTGAATTTCTTTTTAGTTTAAAGCCATTCTGTCTCGAGAAAAAGCTGCCTTTATTTTGGACAAACTTAATGGCAGAATAAAGCAAACGGAGAACCGTATTTCTGTTTTTGATCAAAAAGCAAACTATTATGGGCCTTTTTTGAAAGGACAGATAGCACAACTTTGCTAAACTATCAATGATACTAATGATATTATGTATAATACAACAGAAAAACCTTCACTACCAGTAGTTGTAAAATAAACATTTTCTGAATAAAAATGCCAACATTAAACTTCTTTGCCACTAGTGATCCATCACTTTGATTGTATCGTTACATTGATAACTCAAACGTTTACGGATGAATGCTTGGTTCTGTTTAGTATGGCGGTTGCCATCTTTGTACTACTTATCCGACATGTCTTTGACATACCTTTTGTTGCGCTGCCGTGGAATTTACTAACGATTTTACGCTTCCAACTCAAGGCTAACATGAACCGAGAGACTTTCACTTGCGTTACGTCGGTAAATTAAAAAAAAAAAAAAAATTACCGTTTCTTCTTGACAACTACCACAACACGGTATAGCAACCTTGAATAATTTTTTCCCCAACATTTTTAATGCTTTGCATTTAAAACCTATTACGTTTTAATCCTATCTCAACTCGGGTTTGTGCAAGCGAAAATCTTGAGGGCATGTTTATATCGTGTACTCATCGTTTCCTCGAGAGCCTAGCGGAAGTAACCGTATTCATCGTCAATCGCATCTCACGAATCCATGTTTCGCTCATTCGTAAAAATCTTGACTTAATTTTCACGCTTGATCTACGTCATCTACGTTCTCCAATGTACCTGCACGAAAATGGAGTCTAGAAATATATTGCATCTTGCCCGGTGCGGTCTGACACGTAAGTATATATAAGCAAGCACGATAGGCATCGGTGGCGACTGCTTATTTGGTAGATCGTCATTAGTTGAATCCACGTTGTGTATGCTAGGTATATAATATGGTGGACGCATCGCTCGTGATGGGTACATGTTATACATGCGCGGAGCTCGCTCGTGTGGGTGTAACTGTGATTGTGCATGTAAGAGAGAGAGAGAGTGAGGCCGGCATCGCAGGCTTGCCAGAGTTGTTAACGTTACGCCCCGGCGAGCGAGCAGTGCTTCAGACGTGCCACGACGCTCCAGCACGAGACACTATATCCGCGACGCTGACCCTCGTCCTTTTTTTTAGTGCTTGAATTTCGCGAACAAACGGTAAGTCCACCAGCAAGTTCTGGTTGTTTTTGTACCTAAGTGTGGCTTGTGTGTGTGTGTGTTTTAAAGGTATTTTTTTTTTTTTTTTTTAATACTTCTCGCTCATGACTGAAATACGATATTAGTTGATCGAAAAGCAAACCGATCGTCTAAAAAATCAACTACGACTGCGACAAACTAGTTTTAGGTATTTCATTTATTGGCACTCTGTTGCGCAAAATTTTATTCGTCGCAGATAGTATGCGTTAAATAAGCATCGATTGCAACAAACGAGATAATCTTGCGTCGACTATTATCAGTTTCAACGTCCGTACAATGAGGTACCAAAACAACGTTTCCAGAAACGCAATAGATAAGAAGTTGGGAAAGGGAAAAATAAGTCTCCACACAGTCCTCTAATAAAAATGGTAATACAACTTTAAGCAAAATCGCCAATTGCACAATTTCTGAAATCATCGTCATAGCTGCATTAATTTAATACTCGAAACCCGTGATACCTATACGCGTTGAACGAAAAATAGCCGGCTTTTAGGGAGCCACGCGAGAGAGAGAGGGAGAGACAGTAGCCGCACACGTATACGCCTCGTGGGAAAACGAAAAAAAAAAAAAAAAGCTGTAGCGGCACAATGGATGATGAACGAGGTAGGAATCGAATGCACAGTGCAGGCGAACGTATAAAAAAAAAAAAAAAAAAAAAGGGGGGGGGGAAGACGCGAGAATCGCGTACTGTACAGAAAAGTAAATAGGCACACCGCACTTGACTCCGTAATAATAATAATTACGTTCTCGGGGAGCGCGTTGTCGCGTCGGCGATGACTCGACCGAGGGAGAGAAAAGGAGACGGAGCATATTTTATATATAGCAGTAACTCGCCGGCGAGTCGCCGATGCGATGTTGGGTGTGTAGATAATATTTTACACCGGGAACGACGAGTGCGCGCTAAATGTATATGTACACGGGCACTTGCCGTATCAATCTCTTTCGCGCGCGCCTTTTTCCAACCAAGGACCTTTACGCGCATTCCTGTTTCGAGAAGCTAGTACCTACATAAATATGCTGTATGTATGCACATCGGCTCATTGCGAAACATCCCCGGCAGCATATATATATAATAGCTGTTGTGTGTACCGGCAAGACAGCTCGCGCTTTAATTTGTCGAGGCTCGCGCGTTAAGTGAAGTTTAATGACGCGAGATAGGAGAATATCGTCCATCTTATTTAACTGTAGTCTCGACAATGGGCATCATACAAGGAAATGTAGTTGCTACACAGGAGTTTTCTATATTTTTTCGGGCGCAACCGATTTCCCATTTACTTTCTGTGCCGGTGGAGGGGAGGGAAAAAAAAAAAGTTTCTAGATCGAGCGCAGGTGGAAGGCGAGCAGATCGATAAGTCAATGTAACGTAGGAGAGAGCGCATTACATGTATACCTACACACTCACGTGTCACAGAGTTTCCGAGCAGGACGAGAAATACACGTATATACAGGACGCCGAGGAGAATGTCGCGGCGCGTAGGCCGAAGCTCCGGTGGTGGGTATACTTATATAGACGAGGCGGTAAAACTGGAAGTGCACCGACCGCTCCCTTGCTCGCGTGTGTCGCACTTCCTCCTCGTGTCCATTGGCTTCTACACACGCCACCTTTGCTTTTTTTCCCTTGGAAACGCGAAGGGAACCCGTTGGCTCATTTGAATCAAACCCTTTCAAAGCGCAATATTTAATTTAGGCTCGTTTACATTTCAGAAAACACCCCAAACAATGCCGGTCGATCTTTACTACGTTCCCGGAAGCGGGCCCTGCCGGTCGGTCCGTATGGTCGCCGCTGCTGTCGGGGTCGAGCTCAACCTCAAGCTCACCGACCTCACGGCGAAGGAGCAGCTCAAGCCCGAGTTCATCAAGGCAAGTGTAGTTTTACGACCTACAATCACGTCGTGTTCCATTGTGGCAGAAATAAAACTTATCTCTGCAGTAACAAAAAAACAAAAAAACAAAAAAAAAAACGAAATTCTCAAGTAACTTTGTGAATTTTTTCAAATACGTGTGTGTATTGATCCGCTGAAAAGATAAACGCATCCATCGTTTACGTATTAACGCGTGTTTTGTGTGTAAAAAGCTTTTTGAAAAAAAGAAAAACAATTGTGCAGACTTTAAATATTCCGAGCTACATGTTTTTGTATAGCTTACATTGACAGTATAAATAATGATATTTTCTTCCCGCAGATGAACCCCCAGCACACCGTGCCCACCATGAACGACAATGGATTTTACTTGTGGGAAAGGTATTTTACGATACTTGTTTTCTTCTTTAGATGAAANTTACTCATCGCGCGTGTAGGGACATGACAATTACTATATAGATCCACGACTGAGCGCAATTACCCTACTACTATGATGATGTCACGTTTAAGTAACATCGTCGTTGGTTGTGAAGCTTCGCCGACTTTCCTGATTGTTTTTTTTTTTTTTTTTTTTTTTTTAAAAAAAAAAAAAAAAAAAAAAAAAAAAAAAAAAAAAAAAGGTTAAAAATATTAACAACGTGGTGTTTTGTGCAGTCGAGCCATTTGCACGTACCTGTGCGACAAGTACGCCAAGAACGACTCCCTCTACCCAAAAGACCCGAAACAGCGTGCCGTCATAAACCAGCGCCTGTACTTCGACATGGGAACCATGTACCAATCATTCGCTGACTACTACGTAAGTTATATGTATGAGACTTGAGCTCGAGGAAAAATTCACAATGTTTTCACTCTTGAAATCAAGTATTATCTCGAAACTTAGCAGGGAAAATTATCCAGCACTTTTTAATTGTCGTAATTACTATTTTTTTACCAAAAAATTTGAGATAAAACCTTGTTGACGTTGATTTCAGTACCCACAAGTGTTCGGCGGTGCACCCGCGGACAAGGACAAGCTCGAAAAGTGCAACGAGGCCCTCGGCTACCTCGAGAACTTCCTCGAGGGACAAAACTACGTGGCTGGAAACAGCCTGACCGTGGCCGATCTGGTTCTCACTTCATCTGTCTCCAACTTCACGGTACGCATTTCGCAATTGGCGAATAGCGACGAACGAAAACTACGAGAGTACAGGTGATTATCGGTTTTTCAATGCTTTCGATCATTTGTTTCAGATCGTCGATTTCGACATGAGCAAATTCAAGAACGTCACCAAATGGTTGGCGAGGATGGAGAAGGAAGCTCCGAAGTACGAGGAGACCAATGGCGAGGGTCTAAAAGCTTTCAAAGCTCTGATAGACAACTTGATGAAGAAGTAAAAAATGTATGGAGCAGTCATTTTTATCAATAATCTCAAAAGAAGGAAGAAAACAGATGATTTTGTGTGATTATCGTGATCATTCCGTGATCTACTGTTTCTTTTTTTTTTAATTTTTATGAAAAATCACAAAAATTTTATCACAAATAAACAAAACGAAGAAAGCACAAGTAAAACGCTATGTTCAATGTATGAAATAAATTTATATTTGTGATCCAAATTTCTATTTTTGGTTCGTTTTTTTATGTCAATTTTAAGCCCATCAACTTTAATGACCATATAATATATATATGTCTACACCTGAACACGTTGACCAAAAGATTTACTCACATTTGGTTAATAAATCATTAACAACTGTTCAAGACACTCGACCAACCAGTAAAGAGTACGAGCAGTCCACATAAAATATTAATTTTTTTATTAAAACTCACATTCATCAGCTATAACAATTTTTATTAAGGCATATTTAGAAGTAAAATAAACTCGTTCACTTTATTTTTGTGGACACACAGTACAATAGGTCGATGGATTCCGCGATGAAAATGATAGAAAACAACTTTGCCAATGAACGGTATAATGTTAAAACCAACAAAATATTCATAAAATTCATGAGTACCGAGGCAAATTCAATTTGTGAGGTGTAAACAATTCGTACATTTAAATTATACTTATATCTTTTTCTAAATCTAGATTCTACTTACAATTATCAGCTGACAATGTAAGTTACAGTATCAAACTAATAAACATGTTAGCGAAGAATCTTATGGAAAAGAAAACTGATCGATTTCCCTGTTGAATATTTTATTTGTAGTGAATCAATTTTCGCTGTCGTTGCTATTTTTTAGCACTTACTGGCCACCATCATATATATATATATTGTAAATGTGTTTTTATGAATGAAACATTCCACAAACGATGAATGAATTAATAATTTTTACGAGCAAAGTAAAAAAAGTTTTATTTTAATTAATCTTGATTATCTATTATGATACTACGTAAGACGGAGATATGATGTTACTTTATATTGCCACTGTCACGTTGAAATATCGACTCTGGCGTAATGAAACTATACCGCAAGCTATAAGCAACCCCCTCAGTGCGGTGCCGTTGCTCCAGCCTACAACGCGACCCCGTTTATCGCGACTGTCGCGTGTCTGTGCCGATTGATAAAAATTTTATTAAAAACAAAAGGAAAAAAATATAACTTTGCGGAGAGATGAAACTCTATTACGCCCCGTACAGTCCACCGTCTCGGGCCATTCTATTGACAGCCGAGTACATCGGCGTCTCGCTCGAACTCTGCTTCATTGACATTTTCAAAGGCGAACAACTCACTTCGGAATTCGAAGAGGTACTATTTACTTTCTTTCCTCGATTTACCAATTATTTCTTGTTTAACAATAATCCATTTTCACGAGTATCATACGTGTTTTCAATCAGATCAATCCAGAGAAAAAGGTGCCATTTCTCGTCGACGAGGACTTCAAACTTGGGGAAAGGTTCGCACAGTGCAGGTTTTTAAATATTTAATCACGATGCACTACCAGGAAAGACCGCTCTTTGACCGACCCAAGATACGCGCCTGTTTCTTCTTTATTGTAACGTCAGATGGCGGTGCGGGACAATTTCCGATGCACTGCGCACACATATTGTTCTGTATATTTGGTGACATTTTTTCAGCACGATTTTTTTCTTCAAATTTTCATAATAAGCGATAAGGTAATCATCGCGACGCCTCGAAGATGAATGAAAAATGATGGTGACTGTTGCAGTCGGGCGATAATGATCTACCTGGTGGAGAAGTGCGGCCCAGATTCGGGAATCCTGCCATTCGATCCGGAGGGACGAGCGCTCGTCAACTTGGGACTCAATTTCGACATCGCCACGCTCTACAAGTCAATAACTCAGTACTACGTACGGACCGTCATATTTTTACCTCTTTGTCCACTGATTGATTTGAACGCAACACGTGATTAGTGGGATGGGAAAGAAAGGCTCGTTGATTATTATTTTCTCTTCTTTGCTCCGTTAATGAACCGCGGTATAACTCGTGAAATTTCTCGCGTCACGGGAACTGATGAAAGGCGACGTCAAAGGACCGATTTTTTTTTTCCCCAACGCGGGAGCCCTACGGCCCGTGGATTTTCGTTTTTTTCACCCAACTCGATGAGATTGCCCGCCCTGCATGCAGGCACTATCGGGTTACACGGAATATTGTCTTATGACACATCAGCCGTGGCAGAAGCTGCTTTTTTTTCGCTCCTTTTCACTTTGCGTGTGCAAATATCCACATATTCCATGATAAGAAAAGAGAAAAAAAATTGCAGTTCCCAGTAATATTCAAGATGGAAGAGGAGTACTCGCCCGAGAAACTGGAGAAACTGAGGGACGCGTTTGGGGTACTGGACGCGATGCTGGGGCGGCAGGACTACGTGGCCGGCAGGACTTTGAGCGTGGCAGACCTGTCGATCGTCTCGTCCGTCACGACGGCCGAGGTGAGCAAACAACAACGTTACATTACGCACGTGGGGGTGTGGGGGGGGGACTATTAGTTATTGAAGATAAATGTATTTGTCAGGCGTTGGGCTTCGAAGTCGATGGGTACGAGAACGTGACGAAATGGATCGATCGTGTGAAGGAATCGACTCCCGGTTACGAGAAGATCAACGTCGAAGGTGTCGAAATGTTGAAAAGCATCGTTGACCAAGTGACGCAAAGTTAATGAATCATCATCATGCGATTTTACCATAATATATTATAGCTTATCGAAATTTTCTTCTCTCCCCTTTAAAATACAGTAATAATGATAACAGTAAATCACTCAATGGACCAGTAGGGCATGCATAATGTACCAAAGTGAAAAATACCTTTTCGCTGCACTACGCACGTGTATACATATACTTCACGATAGCACTCGAGCATCACTTAGGACAGAGGAGGTCTTTATCCTTTTTTTCCTCTCTCTCTCTCTCTCTCTCTCTCTTAGATGCAGTGTTTTAGAACGATGACCTAATCTCTTTGAAATGTCCGGGTGTGCCTGTTACACGAGAACACCTCCGAATTCCACATGCACACTTTTGTTCGACCCTCCTTCGAATGCAACGTATTATTCCCGGAAGCTTTTTCAAACCCGCAGAGGTTTTTCGATAAAATGCCCAAAACGGAGAAGAAGCAAAAGAAATCCTTTCAAAGTATCTCAATCACATTGGCTCTCTGCGCTATAATGTAATGCACAAACACGATCGCCGAGTGCAAAAAAAATGATGGGGATGATAAAAAAAAGTCTCACTCGATACTCATAGGATGCAAATGTCCTCACCACCTACTCCTCCCTTTTTTTCGCGAAACTTGACTGTTGGCATATATATTTCGCTTTCGCTCGTTCGTCAATTAATTTCCAACCAAGAGCCTCCTCTCTTACACACTGCACGCACATTAACATCGTACACAATATGATAACTTTTAAAACTGCACGTTTATTAATTTAAAAATGATTAATCGCCTGTATTGTACCTTTCGCGTTGTTACGTACAGTTACAGAGTACGATGTTTTATTGCAAAAAGTTTGAAATATATTGCTGTAAGATATAATAATGTGATTCTGGCTTTTTTTGCTAAATTAATCTTTGTTAAACGTCATATTACCGTACGGTGATTTTTACGTTACTCAATAGACTTTGCGCAAAAAAAAAGAAAAAAAGAAAAAAAAAAAAAAATCGGAGAGAGGCGGAAAGCGGTGAAAAAGGAAGAGGAGGAAGAGAGAGCGATAGGAAGCCTTACAGCACGGAATGCCGCTTCTGGACGTTTCGTTCTGAGGGTACATACCATACGCGTGTATACATAATACAGGCATATATATATACCTACATGACATTGTCGTGCTCTACTACTGCACGTACGTGCAATGGTTAAAAAATGGAGAAGCCCTTCGGTTTATCTCTGCTCTCCTTTCTTTCTGCGAGGCAACGCCGAAAAGGTCGAGGAGCAGGGGAACGCTTCAAATAATAATCTCGCCCACTTCCTCTCCCAACAATAGCCGTGAGAAAGCATATAGGTATTTCGCACGTCGAGGAAGGAGCGCGTTGACGGTTCGGGACGATTTCACCGTGCCCTTCGGGGTGGATTTTTTCGACGACCCATCGAGGAGCTTTTGCTGTTAACTGTGCTTTAAATTTTTTTTTTTTTTTTTTTGGCACTACTTAGGCACACGTCGAGACATGCAAAGGAACGCTTTACTAATGGGTTGGGCGGTGTTTGACTCCACGTAATAAAGCCATGTTGTGCAGGAACGACTAAAACTGTAGTTTCGCAGCTTTACGTACGAGCTCGAGAGCATAATGATTTATAATAACCAAGTTTGTCATTCGTGCTTTCTTTCCCCCAATTTTGTCATCCCCGTGAAATCATCCGAAGCTAGTCGATGGGTTGATCGAGGCTACGGGAATTCATGAAAAAAAAAAAAAAAAAATTAAATTAAAACCCCGAGGCCGGGACTGATCAAACACGATTGAATGAAATACACGCGCGTAACTATATATACACAGCGTATCGCCCTACCGAG
This sequence comes from Copidosoma floridanum, assembly GCF_000648655.2. The sequence goes on along the minus strand of NW_019379518.1, from coordinate 323,190 downwards.
AACGAGTAAACCAAACCATTCGACGAATAAACAGCGACACGGTAATGTGCCTGCAATTCGGTGAGACAGGATTTTTATTTCTTTTTCTCCTTCCCTTCCAGCAGAGCTCCTTGCGTCGAATTACGCGAGACGTGCATCAAAACGTTCCTGCAAACGACAGCTTGCGAGCAGAGAGAGGTGACTAAGGGGGGTGAGCTAAGCCAAATAGAAGCCAAGAGGCCTCGGCGCGAAAAGCTCGGCCGATTCCACGGAACGGAACTTACGCGCGTTTCATTTAAAAGCGATCGACTTCCCGACCCACCCCCTCCCAGAGAGAGCTCCTCGTTAATTAAGCGAAGAGAGACCGGGCGGGGGTGGGGCTGCCACCCCCGCGAGCTTCCGAGAAAACCGATTAGCCGGCGGCCATGCCTGTGCCCTTTGCGAGCTTTTCGCTAGAATTTTCCCAGACGAGCTAGACCATTCCGGATACCGACGCGCGGGGAAATACCACCGACCCACCACGAGCAACTCTCTCGAGGGGCTCGAGCGGAAACAAGAAAGAGCGAGCGAGAGAGAGAGAAAAATTATCGGACGTATAGGTGGTAAGTAAAGAAAACGCGAGCGCGCGTGCGGGTAGTATAACTGTGGGGGTGTAGGGAGGCCTCGCGGGGAATTCAAAGTTCATGGTTAATGTGGCACCTGCTTGAGGATAGATAGAGATAGGGTTACCTGGAAATCCCGATCAATCGGTTCCGGGACCTCAGCCGCTTACTCATCGCGCGTGTAGGGACATGACAATTACTATATAGATCCACGACTGAGCGCAATTACCCTACTACTATGATGATGTCACGTTTAAGTAACATCGTCGTTGGTTGTGAAGCTTCGCCGACTTTCCTGATTGTTTTTTTTTTTTTTTTTTTTTTTTCCAAATTTAATAATCAATTACAACGTGTGCACGGTGTGACAATGTAGCGTGACGGATCACTGGTTAAGTTGGATCAAGTGACCGTATGTCGTGCGTTGAGGGAATAAGTGGGTCAAAGAGGGAACTGTAGCTGCGCGTACATTACATTATTTACGAGGAATTTTGCTAGGCCTTTTTTCTTCTAACAGGTACTTGCAGTGCGTCACCAAAGATCAAATTGATTTGCCGAATCGCATAATATGCTTGTAATAAGACTTGGGCTCGGGTGCTACTTCGATTTTTTGGAAATGCAACTTTCTTTTTTAAGGTGCTGCGTCGAGGTAGAAAAAAATTAGTCAAAGCTATTGAAAAAGTACTTCATCATTTCATTTCAAATACTTTACAATAAACTTTAATACCTCAAATGCTCTTCGTATTATCTGGGAGAAGATTTTTCTTTACTTGTAATATTGTATTCTGAATATAAATTGATTGTGCCAAAGTCTGCTTGTAACGACGTCAAGTGTAATCGGAGCTATACACAAAAATCGTAAATTCAGAGTTCCATTGACGTATTATCAGACAAGCTGGTTCGTCTCGAAATTCGTAACTTGTTTTTAAATTCAACCATCAGAGTCGCGTATTCATTGATAAAATGCGAATATTTAACCTTAATGAACTTCGTATGGTAAGAGCTACCATAATTTATGAAGAAAAATATTGAGCGGCAAAAATTTGAAACTTTTGAGAAATGGCCCTTTCCGTAATACTTGACAACTAATTCATCAACCGATATTCTTTAGAATCACTTGCACGTTCATCCAAAACGTGTTTGATTGTCGGAAATTTTATTTTTAATAAGTGCCGGGAAGAGCGCGACAAAACAGTTCGCAATGCAAGATAATCAGGATGCGAAGCTTATACACGTATACCTATATGTAATACATGAAGTATAAATAGTTCGGCGAACGCTTCTAGTGCAAGTTGAAGGCCGGCCGCAGTCCCGGTTACGGAGCTTTTATTGATTGGCCCCGAGAGTGGAATTCGCGGAAAGTCTGTTGCACTCTACATCGTAACTGTATACACATAAGTATGTGATGCATTGCGCGGCATCGCGTCATCGCAGGTTCGCGTGTGTACACTACTCGTGTGTAGTACTTGTACCTACTGTCGCGGGGGACGGAAAAAATACAGGAGTTATAAAAAACGCGAACCGTAAGGGGGATTCCCCTGCCTATGTTATATCGTCGCGCAGTCCTTGCAGCGCGAGGACAATATTTTTTCACTTCGTTGACTCGTCTGATGTAGTCGTTTTGCGTACCTACGCATTTACAGAGTTTGATTCCGTTTTGATTGATTGGGACACATTTTTATTCACATATATTTATCCCCCCATCATCCGTTGAAAACATTTGAGAAATAATTAAATCGGTCTGTATCATGAACTGCTCGAACAGCTTCATCTAGTAAATACAATACGGAAAAAGCTAATGGGTGTAGGTAAAAAATTTAAGCCTTTGTTAATCCCCAACACTCATTTGTTGGAATAATTTTTTTTTTCTTTGGCGTGCGAAATGCGAGCGAGTACTTACGTACAATAGGTGAAATGGTGCGAATTTGAAAGAGTCGATCAAGTAATAGTAATTAATTTGAAAAATCGAGAGCGTTTCTTACATGACAGTATATATAGCTCGTGTGATCGGTATAACATTATTACTTACAGCGTGGTTTTCCTGCTATATATACCGATCGGTATATCATTAAAATCTGTACGAGGAAACAGTAAGTATATTTTTCCCTTTTCCCATACAAATCATGGCCCGTACACGTTTATAAATATGTATACCCAATCGGCGCTTTCGACGAGGTATCACATTATTTCTTTCTTCCAGTCCGACCGGTGTCGCTAAATAGCTGCCGTAGTCTATGTACTGTTAACGGCGGTACGATACATTATAATAAATATGTCCTCGTATAAATAAACACACACCGGTACCTTTGACACGTTAATTTATCGCCAACGAGGCTCACAATAAATCACAATGCGAAACAAAGCCGCTTTTTAATATCCAATCAATCGCATAAAACGACGATCGCTCGATCATATACGGCTCTTATGAGGGGGGGGGGGAAACAAAACAATAAGGATATTCTAATTGCACTTGCGTGAGCGCGTGAGCGCATAAACATTACAAAAACAACGTATCTCGCAAATCGTCCAGTGTTCCATTGGCGTAATCGCACGGGGATATTTTCATCGATCCGACCGATTGCACACTGTTGCGTTCCCCTCTCGTTAAATCGTTCTGCGCTCGCGTGCCATTATGTATCACGTGCGTATACATTTTTCCTCAAAACGTCTGGAATTTACCTTGCAATGTACGACTATATAATGAAAAATATATCACGACGTGTAATGGCCATTGCAGTAACGAGTCACACGAAACGGCTAAACGTGCGTATACCGATGTACCAAGAGAACACAATATAGCTTTAACGGATCCCCGGCTCCTCGAAAACACCAGAGGCAAAAAAAAAAAAAAAAAAAAGAAAAAAAGTGCAGGTAAATGTAGAGCAGTAACGCCACACGACAAACAAGCCGATCGCGCTCGCAAACAACGTCATCATATCGGTTAACCGAGGAAAGGTCCGTATGCACGTATACACACAACTGGAAGGTACGTATGACGACGTTATGTATTATAGGTACACTGTATGAGTACCGATGGTGTATATACCATCGTCGAGGTGTTCACCAGGACCACCCAGCAGCTGCTGCTGGCCCACCTCCTCCTCTTCATCCCTCGTCGTCCTTTTGCCGTACGTATCATACGTGACGCCTTCGAGTAATTAAACCCGACGTGCAGTGCACTCGTGGCCCAGCCCAGCCTTCGTCGTCCCCGTCTCAAGGCCCAGATTATCGAATCGAAGGCGCATTTTAGAGGTAAAGGGGGTGAAGCCTGCATGTGTGCTGTATACGTATACATGTGTATATATATATACACGTTTGTTTATTAGCACTGCACGCGTTTATGATGAGGGATGGGAATCTGCAGAGTGCAGGTGGTACGTATACGGGGGTACCTATAATACCTCTCTCTCCCTCGCCGCCCCTCACTTTCTACGTGTACGCATATACGCGAGACCATCAGGCCGACCGACCAGCTTCTTCCTCTTCTCCTTTGGCATTTTTAATTTCGTTTTATCGCTCCGGCACATACTCGTGTTGCGTTTGCCTCATGGAAATAAAGTGCCTCGGCGCATACATACTTATACACACACACACACACACACACACACACACACACACACACACACATATATATATATATATATAAGAGTGCACGCATGCACGGTAAATTGTGTGTGTGTGTGCGTGTGTGTGTGTGTGTGTGTGTGTGTGTGGCACATGCAGTACCTTTACACACACGCACACTACATGAGGCATCAGCAGCGTGTCGAAATTAAATATCGCACGCGTTTCGTTGCTAATGTCACGTCACGCGTGTCAAAAATACCTATACTTGCGCGTGTAGGTTCAGGTATATGCGTGTAAATATTATATACATACATGTATGCGGATCCAAAGCCCGTAATAAGTGTACCTACGCTTGCCTGTTTCTTGCGACATATATATAAATAGTACGGTGTACACACTTTTAATAAGCGTAAAAGCAGTTATAGTTCCCCTATACCGATGAACCGTGCGCTACTTTTTTTTTTTTTTTCCACGCAACGCGTACATCTTACACTTATCCGCTTCGTGATAAGCTAACGTCAGCTTGCCATCACTTGTTTGGACTAGCCAATGAGTACGGGTACTCGGCTAATTATTCATAATCCGTGAGCATAATTTAACGCTTCCGTTTCGATAGCGATCGACAAGCGATCTGTTGCGTGTTAGGGTAACAATAGCCACCAACACGTGTGTGTATATTATAAGCAAACTACAACGGGTACACCTGTAAAATGGGCGATAAGAAGAAGAAAAAGACATATATGAATGGTTGTCTTTGCGACGATTTTTTAAAAATCGGTACGGGTATTATTCGTGATTTGAAACCACAAAAATATACTATACGGTACATCATTATTTACACCTATATACGGTATATATTATATACACCTGAGTGACATTGTATTGGCCAGGTGCATGTCATGCAGCGCCACCCTTGGTGTCAAAATCATGCGACCGCGGGTACCCACATTACACGTCAACAGCATACACCGATGCCCACTTTTGGTAATAATTAATTAACTAGCAACAAATTAGTGTATTTATTCATCTGATAATGGATTTTATCATAAAAACAGGCTTTAGGAATATCACACATTTGACTTGTTTTAACTCTGAAGCTTTTAAAAAGAATTAAACAGTTGGTTGAAAGTAGTCATGTGTGCGTTGTTACCGAATTTTATAGTGATGAAGTTAGCAATTTGACAAGTGCCGTCGTAATAAGGCAGACCTCGATCGGTAACTTCAGCTCCCTACAAAGTTAACCTGCATGTACGTTTTATTTAGATTATTTTGAAAATTGCCTAAGTTGCAATGCACATGAAAATTACCTTTATTTACAGTTGGATAATCATCGAAATTTATGTAATTTTACTCCATTTGTCTTTGCCCTTCTGTTACACTGAACAGCATAGCACTTTCTTACACCCACATTTCATAAACGTTTAAATAATAGAAATCATAATGATCATGTCTTATTTCGCGTATTTATCTTTCTTTTTGTGGTCTGCTTCTGAGAGTGTGCTCTGGATCGAAAACTAACGAGGCTTCATTAATAAGTATGTTGTTACATTCAAACATTTTACAACCGTTCTTGGCACCACATAGTTCTTTTTTTTACATTTGTGTAACTGCAATTTCATAATATTGATACTATTTATGCATATGTGATGATAACATGTGTAAATTTGACGAAATACTGTTATTCTTTCCTCAATTAAGCAAAAATGACAGTAATTTGGTACCCCAGCTTTCCTGTTTTTGCCACTATGCACGCTGGCGTCGACTCATCTATCCCCTCTCATCACTTGCACCTGGCCAATAGGTGTATTACGTTGTACCGTTGACGGGAATTTTGATTCATCCCGCCCCACACTCCCCCTTTCACCTTTTTTTTTTCTCGTCAATAATGTACCCTTTTACGCACTCCAAGTTTCCAAGTACGGCTGTTTCTCGATCGTAAAGTGTCGACGGGGGTTGGCATATAGTGGCTACAACGTGACGCCGGTCTTATCTATCTTTTCTCTCACGCACGCGCCACCATATACGCGTCGTACAGTATATACGTGTAAAATGTACATACTTGGGTATAATTATATATATAAATATGGTTACACGCGCGGGCGAAAGCTGTCGCTTAGCCCTGCCTTTTTTCCCGTGAACTTTGCGTCCGTATGACGCGCGTATGTTTATCGTGTACACGTATATAAACACATCATCCAAGTATAGAACGCCCTTTTTACCTTCCTCGTATTCCAAGAAACTAAAAGAGAGGGTGGAAGGGAGGGAGCGGGTTCAAGTGTCGCGCCGAGGACGTGGGTATATACCACGGCTAATGCGCGCAGCGGCGTCCCGTTGCAAAGACAGACGGGCTCGCACTTTTTTAATGCCATTTTTTACACTTATTTCCTCTCGACGTTTTCGCGCTCAACCGTTTTTTTTTTTTTTTTTTTTTTTTTTTTTTTTTTTNCCCTTTTTACCTTCCTCGTATTCCAAGAAACTAAAAGAGAGGGTGGAAGGGAGGGAGCGGGTTCAAGTGTCGCGCCGAGGACGTGGGTATATACCACGGCTAATGCGCGCAGCGGCGTCCCGTTGCAAAGACAGACGGGCTCGCACTTTTTTAATGCCATAATTTAATTTTGAATTTCAAGGTGGATGCAGCTCTCTACCCTCTTTTTATTTTTTTTTTTTTTTTTTTTTTTTCTTATTTTCTCAGCGTCCTGCTCACACTGGACGAACCGTGCGTCGCCGTGTAGTATGTTGTAACACGATTTCTCACCCCCTTTTTCGTATTACCATCCCCCAAAGTAGGCCACGCTATGGACGCCAAGTTTTTCCATTACACACGCCACTCGAGTGAGATACGCCTACACGCTGGACCCAACGGGAAAAATAATTAATTTTTTTTTTTTTGTCAACTTACAACCCCCGGTGTACTCACACTCCCCTGGAAATCGCAGTCACACCCTTGCAAACGAAAGCCCAAAGTAAAAAAAAGAAACTGTAGACACGTGCTTCAAAGCAACTTCGAGAGATGAAGTTTTAACTTTTCATGATCGTGGTTGAAGCGAGACGCGAAAACCAACTCGGAGCAATCTCCGGAAGGGTAGAAGAGAAGACGCCAAAAAAGAGAAATAAGCGCCAAGCGCGAGCCGACAAACGCAAATCGAAAGGGTAAAAAGCTCTGCACCCGTGTTGGAAGTGCGTGGCGAAAAACAACGGAAGAGAGACATCTCGTCGAGACGCGGAAGAGGAGGTGAGAGACCGAGGCTACACCCGTACTTGTTGGGTACTTTTATGCGGTGTGCGGGCACAGGTAGCGGGGAGCACCGGTGATGCGACGACGACGACGACACATTCGGATGTGCACGAGACGGGCATTCCTACGCCTGTATACTTATATATATATACACGCGGCACTCCGAAAAGAGAGAGAGAGAGAGAGATACTATAAGTGAGTATGTATACACGTACACGCAGTACATGCGGAGGGACAGAGAAAAAGAGGGAGAGAGCGACGGAGGGAGAGAGAGAGAGAAAGACAGGGGGCATATACACTCGCGGCCGACGCGTCCGAGCAAACAGTCGACACGCGGCACTCGCTCGAGCCGGTCGCCCATTCCTCCCTTTTTCTCTGTCCCGGTTGTTGCGCCAAGCTACACTGATAACACTCGTCACTCACGACCACTTTTTCCTTCAACTGAATTTTTTACCGATACCTGAATACCTCTTCTGACGATCGATCGTTACTCTCGAGGTAAAAATGGTGAGCCAGCGGTGGCGCCGATTCAGCGGCTCTTTTGACGCGTCACAACCGATCGCGCCAAATCTTCGGCCCGTCTAACTTCTACCCACCTCGATTGATTTGGCACTAGCGAGGACACCACAGAGCCAACATTGTACAAAGTTGTGTAGTAAGCCTAGAGTGACATGCCCGCGAAATTTATTGCCGATCCCAAGTGAGAAAGTTGCCGGCTCATAAGCGCGCATCCCTCGAGTGCATCAGGAGGCGGACGAGGGAGGCCTTGGGTTGGACAGGCCCGGGCCTCGCTCCGACCTACACAACAACAAAGCGTTTTACGGCTATGGGCTTCGCGAAGCTCCTCACCTCGGGATACCACCAGCAGTGTGCCCAGAACTATTATCATTCCCACTACTACCAGCAACAGCAGGACGAGCATCCTTGCATCTCCCAGCAGCAGCAGAAGCACGAGACCCCGACAAAGAGCCGATTGACGCTCATACTGCTGATCGGCATTGGGTTGGGTTTTCTTTTGCTCCACGGCATTCAGACGCTGATGGCCGAGGGCTACTGGAGCGACGAGGATTTCGACGACGAGCTCAGCGCCGAAGAGCTCGCTCATCTCAAGAGCAGCATGCTCAAGTCCCTCGGACTGACGAGCACGCCCGACATCGCCAAGGTGGGTACACTCGTGCTTTTTCCCTTTCTTTCTTCGACTAGAAACATTAGGTATACACAGCGAAGAAAGCCTTCCTCTATTGAAACGCTACTGTATAAGGTTTTTTTTTTTTTTTTNGTATACCATATTAGAAAGACAAGCGGTCCAGTTTCTTCAAGTACACCACGTGAAATTGCATGATTTTCTGGCAGTCAACCTGTTGCTGCTTTGAATGGAGTGGCTGCAAGATACTTGCTCATTGAATGAAAAAAAAAAAAAAAAAAAAAAAAAAAATTTTTTTATTTTAAAACCATTTTTTTTGTCCCCTTTAAAAAAAAAAAAAAAAAAAAAAAAAAAAAAAAACCTTAAGCTGTATTATTTATTATCAACGATCGGCGATTTTGACCATTCGATTAGATTCGCAGTCTACGCAATCTAAAGGCCGCTACCGTCGAGGAATGATTAATTGTTCTTCGATAAAAGCTCACAAAATTCATCGAGTCTCCGTATAAAAGCCCACAACTATAATTAAATGGTTTGCGATTCACACACACCCGCCAAGAGCACGCAATCATCCAATTATAATCAATTAAAAGGTAGATAATGTAGGGTGCAAGGGCCCAAAAAAAAAAAAAGGTCCCAGATGTGGCTTTAGAAAGAAAAACGGTGCAACATGACTATTATTACGCACTGCAGTTTTGCGACTCTTGGCCGTATCGATACCCGAGCCTGTACATCGTGCTCTTGTACGCCTTTATTATCATCCTACTTTACGGGCATCAAACATTCCACTGCGTGCTCGTACGGCGGTTAATCAAACGGCTTCTTCCTTCGAGTCGTACAGAGCTGCCAATTTTTTCGTCTCTCCCTTCCGCTTTTCTAGTGCCTGCCACATGTATACGTGTATACCTATTTTATCAATCGGCGCTCATGTATCGTAGCCGGCTCTTTCTGATGATGTTGAAGTGTGCCAGTGGTGCGGCAACTGATGATACGCGACATTTTTGATCCCCATTATAATTACTGTTACTGCAGCGATTCCTCGCTACGTATAGGCATAGTGTCGTGAGTCCCGGGGCCGAGACGTTTTTGTGCTTTGTCGTGTATATAGGTATTATGTTTCGATAAAGTCGACGCGCCGACATGGCTTGTTTTCCCCACTACAAAACGATATGAGATTTATTAACTTGTTCGTGCGTATTATGAAATTTGATTATACAATACGGAACTTTTGCTTAGATTTTTCTCGAAAACAGTATCTAGTGGATACTCGATTGTATCGAGCAGCAATAATGTCGTCAAATCGACTCTACCATGTCAATGAAAAATCGTTGACATGACAATACAGTAGCGAAGAAGGGGATCATGAGTTGAGACTAAAAAAAAAAAAAAAATCAAGTTGTGTACACGTAGTTTGACGATAACACGCCGTACCATAAAGACAACCAAGTTTTTTTTGTCTGCGCTCGATATGACGTGTATACATGTAATGTCGCTGATTTTTACCGTGTCCATTGTCATCGTTTCGGTAAAAAATGATGTGGAGTTTTTCACAATAACTCGTTCGGGAAACGAAACTCCATTACAACTGCAACGTCACAAAGTACGCAATCATCGTCCATTGGTCCTTCGCGTCACGGCACTAAAAAACACACAGAGCAGAGAGACTTGCGGCAGTAACTCACACGACCAACAGTTTTATCGGCGCATAAAGAAAAACCGAGGGAGAAGACCCGATCACCGGAGGCGTCGCGCGAAATAAAAAAGACGTGCGAAATTTACCGATCTCCGTGGCTCGCGCTGCTCGCCGAACAATGGCTCGGAGTGCCATTATATTATATACCCGGAGACCCTCTCGCCGCTCGGCTCCGACGCCAAAGTTCGGCAAATTGCGATAGCCCGCGGTATCGATCGCCGATGAACGTCAAAAAAGGAAAAAAATTCGCCGCGATTCCCGAAACTATAACAGCGACCCACGGACGGTCCATACCGATTCCGGTGATCGTATCGATCGGCACACTCGGCGGGCCGGCAAATTCCTCGAAATAACCCCAACAATAGATATCGCGACCGACATGCGCGACTGTTGACATTACACACAAGACCGGGCTTCCTTCGGTCTCGAGGAGCAAAAAAAAATTTGCGCGTCGGATAAGTGATCTTCCGCGAACTCCGCGCCCGTGGCTCTCGGGTATACCCGTGCGTGCACGACAATAGGCAGCTTTATACTGCCGTGCGTGCACGCGAAAAACACTTATTTTTCCACTTCTGCGGTGCAAAGGAACGAAAAAACAAAGCCCCCCCGCGCTTGTATACGTATAGCGAGGTTGTGACTTTTTGGCTTCAATAACGAGCTCGAACGGAATGGCGAAAAAAAAAAAAAAAAAAAAAACCGTTTGCCATTTGTGCGTATTATTAATTGATGGAAAAAAAAAGGATCATCTCGGAGGATAGGGGCAACTACCACCGTGGGCCCGCTTACAATGACCGTGCAGTTTTCCCGTTGAGCGTAACGATTGAACAACCGAGATCGGTATGCACTGTGTACAGGTGTTCTTAACTTGTCCACGGGTACATATTTGGGTGTATATTTCAAGAGCTGTGTCTCGACCGTCGACAGCTAGACACCGGATAAACAGAAACCAACAGGACGAGGGTCAAGGGGCGGGGAACTAGAGTTTCGCCAACTGCACTCGACAACAGAACAGTATATGTATATATAGTGCAGTATCACCGAGATCGGACCCACGGCTGTAGTTTCTTCGAACTGTGAACGCACCCCCACACACCTTTAGGTATAGGACAGTAGTCGGGCATATCCGTTTCCTAAGACGGACAGGTAGTAAAGTGGCGGGGGGGTAGCGGTACGGGCATAGTTTTTCCCACTCGTTTTCCCGGGCAGTAAAAATCCTCCATATATATATATATTATGTAGTCTCGCTTCGCTCCTCTCTTCTACGGGACCGGAGAAAGTTGCCAAATAGCCGATACGGGGAGAACGGAGGAGATGAGACGGGAGGAAAATTGATAACGAAAGAGAATACGAAGGAGCGCGGGCGCCGCCGGGCTGCGAGAGGCGCCTTGTATTATCATTATCCCCGTCAGCCACACGTTGGAATCTATGAAAAAATCATCAGGTGAAATTGAAAAGCCACCTTGGCTGGTGTGTATACCTATGGTCATTTGGATCTGGTTTACCCTGCAATAATAAATTACACCCTCTTTTCTGCCCCACCCAGAAAAAGTACGAACGTATAAATTTGGTTGCCCAAGCGTATACCATATTAGAAAGACAAGCGGTCCAGTTTCTTCAAGTACACCACGTGAAATTGCATGATTTTCTGGCAGTCAACCTGTTGCTGCTTTGAATGGAGTGGCTGCAAGATACTTGCTCATTGAATGAAAAAAAAAAAAAAAAAAAAAAAAGAAACTTTTAGTGTTAATTATAAATCCATGTTTAACAATGTAAGAAGGAAAAGGGTTATACCTAATATCCACAGGATTTATTCGTTTTTATTTTTTTTTTATTTTTAAAGATTCGAGCGTATAGGCCCGACACTGGCAACAACAGGTGTCTGTCTGTCGGTTGGCTCGCTCTCTCCTCCTCGCCTCTTTCTCCCTTAATATTCTTCTCCCGCTGGTGTCCGACGCGCGAGCGAGAAAGCCGGCTTTCGACTTTCAATGTACATAATATATACCTATACCGTACATATTATATTATAAGCACCAAAGATGTGTCTCAATTCTCCTTCTCCCTCGCGCTCGTTGGCATTTTTTTTTTTTTTTTTTTCTCTCCCAATCAGTCGGTCGCTTATATCATCGCACGCTTCGGTTACTCTTGATCCGACCTGACTTTTCGATTACTCGATCTCACGCGCGCTCGTACGTTACATGTGTATAATATAATGTGCAGTGCAAACAAGTACATTTACCTGCTGCGATACGTCTGCGTGCGTGTCTGAAAGATCTTTTTTTTTGTTTTTTGTTTTGTACGTAAAATTTAATTAAAAGTGAGTAGGTACGGTGGGATTATTAATGCACGGTCGTGTAAAAACTGTATACTTACGCGGTTCCCTTTTATCGAATGCCTCGTCCAACAATTTTCGGGTCAACGATACGCTGACGTTGTATATTTTTGCAACTCGTGTCACAGGCTACAACGTCCGTCTCGGTCAGTGTATCGTGAAATTCACTCGTGTACACACGTATAGGTATGCACCCCAATAGGGTAAAGACTAATTTGTAACGTTTTGTGGTAAAAAAAAAAAGAAGAAAAAAAAAAAAAACAAATAAATAAATAAAAAATACCAAACTACGTTGCCGTACTCGTGTCCTTTCTCTCCACACGTACCTATTAACTTTTCACCACCACAACTTTGGCACGACGGAAAATTTCCTCTACGCTCACTCCTCTCTCGCGCAAGTCTTTGTTATAATATATTATATATGTGTGGATGGCTCTGCTAATATAATAACAAGCTGCAGAGACGCACGTGTGGTGCACGTTAACGGGGATAGAGGTAGCAGTATACTTTTTGGTATCAGGCATTCCTCCGGTATAGGTATACACATTATAATCATTATTGTTGCTGTTATTGTTATTATTAACACTTTTACAAATACCTGTGTGTACACACGTGGTGTCGGAGACGGATTTCGAAATTATGCTAATTACGCGGCAGCATCGGAATCTTCTCTTCGTACGTATAGATAAGGGGTAGGTGGGAGGGGGGAGGCTGGAAATAAACAGAGTGGCACTTGATAGACCAAGAGAGAGAGAGATAGACAGAGGCATGAAAATTCACCTGCATCGTCGCGTGTAAAGATGAGAGCTGGATACGTAAAGCTCGCGACGCGCGAGAGATGTATTATATGCATGTGGTTTTGTGTGTTGAGCTGGTGTGCTTTATCATCGACGAAGAAGGTGACGATTGCGATGGCAGAATTGGAATTTTGTACGGGATGTATACGTCAGGTGGTCCGTTCTCTCTCTTTTTTTATTTTTTTGTTATTTTTATTTTTTGGCATTGACGTTCCATAAATTAAGTGTATAATGCGCAATTCTGCTTACAGTAATAAATCATGGCCTACCACGATGATCTGTGAATTTTTTATGTTTTGGAGACGACTGCACAACAAATTTCTAAATTTCAAATCTAATACGTGTACTTGAGTGTGGTCCGGGTATATTTTATATTATGTGTGTCATTAACTCCGTGGGTGTACATTTTACCTGAGAAGTTTCGAGACTTGGGTCATTTGCATCTTATTGGGCTCTATAATTTGCCAAATAAAACTTCATCTTCGCTTTAAAACGTGATCGGATGATTTGCATCAAGAGAAATTTCCTTGCTACTTTGCGACCGCGAAAATGAGAATCTTTTTGAAATACAACTATTTTGTATAATATTACTTCCCCCTTTGGAAAGACGTTCTATGATGTAAAAAGTATACATGTCACCCTAACGATAAAAATTTGACAAAAAAATCAGCTTGCATCACAGTATGGCTTCCAATGATAAAAGTGTTTTCCACAGATTTAATCATTTGTTTTTCCTTTTTTAATTACTGAAGCAAAAAAAAAAAAAAAAAAAAAAAAAAAAAAAAAAAAAAAAAAAAAAAAACAGGAGGAAAACAGAGAAAAAAAAAGAATACAGGATAATTCAATTATTTTCCTTATTATCCGTGGCCAGGCAATATGTGTAAAACAAAATGATGTAATATCTACAAAGTTCCTCATTCAAGAATATACATTTTACAATACCATATAACTACGTCATAGGCCAATCCAAGGCGTCTCCAAGAAATGTTTAATTATACAGCTGAAAATTCAGGTCAGCAGCATCGGTATTAAACTTGTATCGCAACAGTTTAGCAGCACCATCAACCTCGCTATCTCTTTCCCTCGAATTGAAAAAGCTAGACACAAGTATCGCACCTCGTGAATACCCTCACACAGATAAAACACCTGAATTACGATCCACTTGCTAGTTTTTCTTTTTTTTTTTTTTTTTCCAAAGCACGTATTACATGTATGATATTTTACACGTTTATCAACCATCAGCGGGCCACGTGTTTTTTCCCCCCGATCTCGAGATCGATCGGCCGATAACAGCACCTCCGAATTGCACGCATTGACCAGGGCAATTCTACATTGTGGTAAGAAAGAAAAAATAAAAAAAAGAGAGAGAGAGAGAGAGAAAAGTTTTCGCGGATGATGGGACCGAAGAATTTGCAAGCATCGATAATAATAATAACGATGTACACGCGATTGTCCGATCTTGCAAAGTTTAGCTTTGGCATTCCTCAGCGACGACGCATCACCCCCCTCACGTGGGCCCGTGCACCGACAACACGCGCACGCCTAAAAATAAGACATCAGCCGTATACATTGCATCGAAGAGGGTACATTAAAAGTGAATTTTGGACGTATGGGTATACATATATATGTACGGGCGAAGCTCTCCCGCGGTGCGAGCGATCGAGGCGCTGATAGTGTACGCGAGAGGACTGCCGATGATGGAGCAAAAAATCCGAGGGGAAACTTATTTCGAGGGGAGCAGTAAAGTTGACTTTTTTTTTTTTTTTTTTTTTTCCTTTCATAAAATAAATATTAAAAAATTTTTTGCTGTTTTGTGTTAAAAAAAAAAAAAAAAAAAAAAAAAAAAACAAATAAATAAATAAAAAATACCAAACTACGTTGCCGTACTCGTGTCCTTTCTCTCCACACGTACCTATTAACTTTTCACCNCGAGGTCTATCAAACCGCGCGCGCGCGACCTCAAAATCTCACGGGAGAGATCGGTATTGCTGGCCATGCGTGGCACATACTTATAGAGCCTACTTTGGAGAGCCACGACGATGAGCATCGGCCGTTCACTCTTGAGCGTGTCTTTTTTTTTTTTTTTTTTCCTTTGACTTTGGTGGTTTTGTGTTTACGCTGTACGGGTCCATCCGGACGGATTTGCATTTTCGAAATACTTTTACGCACACGTGAATGCTGGCTCACTACTTTTTCGTCAGATAAACGAGCGTATACGAGCTTACCAGTTTTATAGATGTACAATCTTATCAGTTTCAACACGTGGGATGGACACCTGTACGTGGTTTTTGATTTTTTTCGAGCTCGGCTTGCCCAATTTTATTTTTCAGCGATGACTCTGAAAGAAAGAAAGAAAAAAAAAACCATAAATTCGGTAACACGTTCTGCTTTACTACGGCTTGTGGGTAAAATTGTTGAAAATCGTTACGCAACCGAAAAATAATACCCGATAGCCATTGGCCAATCGATTCGATCCGAGCTCGACTTAATCGTTGAAAAAAAAAAGGCACGATTAGAGTTTAGTAGTCTCATTGTCATCCCAGGCTCGACTGCTATGCGCGCCAAAAGACAAATCGGCGCTGCAGCTTCCACAGTACCTACAAAAACACGTGAGACAGGCTTCTCGAAGGTATACGAAGAAAAAAAAAAGTTTCCTGATACACACACAGAGACACAAACAAAAAGTTCTGTCTCTGTGTGTCGAGGGCTCGCGAGGTGAATTTCAAAAGACACGGTATCATAATGAGACGGTGTCGACGCCGAGGTGGCGTACAGCCGATCGACACGCGCCGAGACTCCCTCTTCTTCCTCCACTTCTTTTCTCGTTCCGTCTTGTCCCGGCGACAATGCACTCCCTTCCTCCTCTCGCATCCGCACATTACCTGCAGTACGAAGTGCATCTCTATAACATGCACACACACGAACCCTCGCTATACGGCTGCTTTTTTTTCGATCTCTAAAATTTATTTCCTTTTTTTTTTTTTTTTTTTTTTTTTTCATTTTGGCTCAGAGCGAGCGACGAACCGCGAAGCAGACGCGCCTCCGCTACCTACTGCCGGTTCCGGCTCGCTGCATAATATTAAAGCGCCATCCTCGCACAGCGCAAGCATTGTACGCCTACACCCAAAGGTGACACCTACCCCCCGCGAACGAGCTAAGATGAAAACAAAATAGAAGGAGGAACAAAAAGAGTTAACGTCACCCTTTTTCCTTCCCCGCTTGCAGCTGCTGCTGTGCTCTGTCATTTTCACGCTACAAGTGTACAGGTTTGTAAAAAAGAGAAATAGAGAAACGAGAAATAAAAAAAAAAAATAAAAAAAAAAAAAGAAGAAAAAGAATTGCGCTCGTCCTGCGGGGACCGTCTCAGCCGAGTGGGTCCCCTTTTTCCGGCTCCTACAGGACGCGCGCCCCTTTGAACTTCTCCGGCGTCCATTATTCCTCTTTTTCCCGCTCTCCGCGCACTCATCGCGTTCTTTGCTTCTCAAGACGGGGGAAAAAAAAAAAAAAAAAAAAAAAAAAGTAAAAGCAGAGGCAGCTAAAGCAGCTTATCGCTCCTTGTCTCGCCGCCGCCACTGGTAGCCGAGGTGTAATCTCGTTGATGAAAAAAAAAAAAAAAAAAAAAAACGCCATTTTTTGGCCTCCCGTCTATGTATACCTGTGCCACTGTAGCTTCCATACTACGGCGCTCACGAGTAGGCATGTACACGTATATTTACACGAGTGTGAACGGTAGTCGCAGTAATGGACGCATACCTAAAGTAGTGTCGGAGCCTCATATTTGAGAATCGAGGCTTCGGCACCGCCGAAACTGTACTACGAGCCTCTCACGCTGTCGTTTTTTACGAGGTGGGGGAGGAGGAGGGAATTTTTTATTTTCGTCCGAATGTGTAACGATCGGCAAATTCACCACGATGTATCAGTTTCCGGTAGGTATATATTCTTAAAGTCTGAATCAAGCTTTTGGCATGTCACAGGTATACAACGAAATTAAAGAAATAAAATGTATGTAGTCCCCAATACGTTTTTACGTTTTACTGTATAATAAACTAATCGTGAAGGTCGACAATAGGAAATCGACCCCCATTCTTTCCTTCACCTCTCTTTCTCTATCGGAGCTTCGTGGAGAGGTGTTTCCACATACCGTGCATCCATTTTCCCTTATTTTTTTTCTATTTTTGTCCAAAGGTCTTGCCGATCGACCTACCGTTCATCATCTGTAATGCAAAAAAAAAATTGTGATTTATTCGCAACAAAACTTGGAATCTAAAGTCCCAAGTTTGAATCCGATCATCAGGTATAAATTTCTCATCTGAAATTGCATAATTTATCGTTTTATTTCGAGAAGCGGAATATACTGCGAGCTGATTTAACTTACGTAAATAGCGTAGACCATGACCTCCGATACACATCCAGTTAGGGAATCCCGAAAGTCCTATCCGGCAGTCGTACCGTTCGAGCGTCATATTTGAGCGTTAATGATCGTCATCATCATTATCCTCTTCATAATAGGGTGCCATCCATAAATATCAATACCGATCGCGTGGAGAGTCGTATAGTTCGGCGATCGGGTGTTATTAATATTCCGGATTTCTCGAGCAAACGGCGCATCTTTCAGCGCACATTCTGCACACGAATCGCTGAGACCCGCAAGGAAGCGAGCAAAAAATGACAAAACAAGCCCCGCGGGCAGGGACGGTGTACCGCGGAAAGATCCGTTCCCTAATCGGTAAGTATATTTATAGGTGCGCGTGGACACGGAAGATCGGTATATAGGCAGGCGGTACGATTCCGCGTACATGTACAATATACGTCGCCCGCGGCCTCGCGTCGAGGTCTATCAAACCGCGCGCGCGCGACCTCAAAATCTCACGGGAGAGATCGGTATTGCTGGCCATGCGTGGCACATACTTATAGAGCCTACTTTGGAGAGCCACGACGATGAGCATCGGCCGTTCACTCTTGAGCGTGTCTTTTTTTTTTTTTTTTTTCCTTTGACTTTGGTGGTTTTGTGTTTACGCTGTACGGGTCCATCCGGACGGATTTGCATTTTCGAAATACTTTTACGCACACGTGAATGCTGGCTCACTACTTTTTCGTCAGATAAACGAGCGTATACGAGCTTACCAGTTTTATAGATGTACAATCTTATCAGTTTCAACACGTGGGATGGACACCTGTACGTGGTTTTTGATTTTTTTCGAGCTCGGCTTGCCCAATTTTATTTTTCAGCGATGACTCTGAAAGAAAGAAAGAAAAAAAAAACCATAAATTCGGTAACACGTTCTGCTTTACTACGGCTTGTGGGTAAAATTGTTGAAAATCGTTACGCAACCGAAAAATAATACCCGATAGCCATTGGCCAATCGATTCGATCCGAGCTCGACTTAATCGTTGAAAAAAAAAAGGCACGATTAGAGTTTAGTAGTCTCATTGTCATCCCAGGCTCGACTGCTATGCGCGCCAAAAGACAAATCGGCGCTGCAGCTTCCACAGTACCTACAAAAACACGTGAGACAGGCTTCTCGAAGGTATACGAAGAAAAAAAAAAGTTTCCTGATACACACACAGAGACNTTTTTTTTTTTTTTTTTTTTTTTTTCTTCTTCTCTGTTTTCTGTTTATTCTCGAGCCATTTTAATATGTACGCTACGTCAGCAAGGACGACGCGGAAATCGGTACATCTAGCGTGAGTCTTTGGTTCGTACACAACATAGGAAACGTCGACGATCGACGCTCACGGGTTAATATTCAGGTGTCGCGGTGATCGTGGGTGAAAAATGTCACTCAGCTTCAGGCGCGGAAATAAATCCCCCCCCCCCCCCATATACCTGTTCCGATTGATGAAAAACGCCAAAAGCGCGATTATCGTTATTGCACATTGCGGAAATCGATTGGAGATAAAATTTAGAGAAAAAACAATGATATACCATACCTACTTACGCCTTTGGGGAGAGTTTTCGATGAATGATGAGAGGATCGCTCGGACGCGGGACTCGAACAATCGGCCGGGAGAAGGTTGACGTGACGCGTCTCGTTTATACCCGTGCAATTTTTGATAAACGCGAGTTTCCCGTGTATATTATATGATGTAATTACTTCATCGCGACCGCGATAATGATAAAACTCCTCGAGTCGCAATGTGTGTGCGAGGGCACGCGTTTTATTAAAACCGATAATCGGGAAGGGGGAGGAAAAAACAATGTACACACATTACTCTCCCCCAATAACCTGTACCCCGTGCGCGCTTGCCCGCAAAAGACGAACACTATCCTGGAAAGTGGTCATTAAAAAATTTGGATAAGTAGTTAGCATGGCTCGTGAAAGGTGCTGTTAAAACATACCTGGAAGAAGCCGCTCATGAGATCTCATTAACTCTCGCGAGAGTTGAGAGTCGGTGTATGGGAAAAGACGAAGAAAAAAAAAAAAAAAAAAAAAAAAAAAAGGAAAAATGTACGCGCGCTTCGAGAAAGAGAGATAATGGAATGAGCCGGGAAGGGAGGGAAAGGTAAATACGAGAGAACGGTAGATACGCACATACACACATATTATGTTCTCTCGGACGTAAAATTAATGAGGCTCGATGCTACGGACCCTCTGGCGCGGCGATTGCCGTTCGCGCTTTTGTTTAACCATATGTTATAAACAATACGTGCATTGTGGGTACACACGTTACTCTTGTATATATATATATAGATGTTATCCGGCTGAATAATATTATGATCCGACCAACACGTGTATATATATATAGGCTGTCGAATTTTGCTTTCTCTTTCTCTGCTTGTGGTCCAAGCCGGTGAGGCTTCGTTAACAGGTCCTCCGCGTGGACGTCGGTCGATGATGTATCGTCCTCGTGCCTATTTATACGTGTATAAATATATGCGCTTTATACGGCGATGGAATTGTTTCGAGGCAACAAACTATTTTGGTGATTCCCCAAAAGTTATTCCAGAGCGAAGCCCATTACTTTCGATCGATCGCGTAACACATATATATATAGGCCGAGCGCTCCTTTCTCCCGCGATGGCGCCGATACCGGTATAGGACCGATGTACAGCGTAATTATATCAATGATGAAGGCGAGCACCGGTCAAAGAGTCATTATCGCGCGTCTAAAAATACATCGCGGAGGATGGGGGGGAAAACCAAAATTATTATTTATGGTTTTTTTGTTTCATTTTTGAAAGAGATGGAAATAAGTATACAACGGAGATGAACCATATGGAATTTGATAAGTACGAGCTTGAGGCAGAGAGAGCATCGACTCGTTACAAAGTGATATACACATACCCACTCGTGTATATATATATATATACCCCTGGACAAGTACATTGTATTATATCATATAGGTACAAGTGGAGGGTAAGCTCGTGAACCGTAAAGCCGATGGTGATTACGATGCGCCGCGACGACGGTATGTTATGCAGGTATATGATATAGGGTATACATGCACAAGTGGCAGAAAGGAGAGGCGCGAATTAGAGTGTATTATTATATTTTTATTTGGGTCAAGCCCGTCGGAATCAAAGACGACGGCAGCACTAATTGTACACAAGTACGTAATACTCACTCCCACGCAGACTCCTCGACCTTTGCATACCAGACTGTACTCGTTGTACACAATATATATATATATATATATATATATTTAGATTTGTAATTTGCCGCAAGTTGCAGATTGTACGGTATACGCCCGTACCTATACGTACAGGCGAGGGCAATTATCGTAATTTTTCGTGCATTAGAACGTGCGGTGCACCCGGTGTATAACACAATGAACTCGTACACGGCGTGTCTCTTGCATATATGTATATTAGGCGTGCAGGCGAAGAACGAGCGATTCATGGCGAGGGTGTCAATGCTCAGTGAACCGGTTTCTTGTTGCGTTGGCATTGTGCGCGTTTTTTTTTTTTTTTTTTTTTCCCCCTCAATGCTCATTACCAGCAAACGGCATTTATATAAACGTTACGTCTCAACCTGTCGTCCGACGTGTGCGAGTTTTATCAAATTGGGCATAGATATGGTACAACGAGCGTGCGAACTGCGTATCATGGACTATGCACATTATTGGTGGGTATGTCCTTTTTGCTGTGGCATCAGACGATTATACGGGATTCTTTGCGCAAAAGATAAAAAAAAAGGAGAGAGAGAGAGTGATTATATCTAGGCCAAGGTAAGGAGGTGGCAGGTGCTCTATATCTCGGCTCATCTGCGTATAAGTACATATATGTGATATGTACCGATCGGCTCTCGATCGCGCATTTCCTGGAGTTGGGGGTCGTTAAGATACTTTTCGACATTTTTGCTGTTATCTCGGGAATCGGCATTCCGATTGAATTTCGATCAAAAGATACATCGCCTATTCGGCGATAACGTGAAAAATTTCATTGATTGAGTTTATTATTTGAGAGCTGCCAGTCTATATATTATATATACATGCCTAATTGGTCTGCGACCTCGCTGGACTGAATTACACGATTGTGCAATAATTGGTTCAGTCAATCTTACATTACGAGGAAAACGACTACAACTGTTTGTTTGCTTGGTACCAACGAGATTAACTGTCTGTAGTTTTTTTTTTTTTTTTTTTTTTTTTTTTTTTTTCCATTGAAATTTGTGTTATGTCTTTTCGATCAAAATATAACAATATATGACAATGATAATGACAAGTACCTACGTGTGGTTTACGTTTTATCAAATTATACGAAAATGCGAAAGACATTGTGAATAAATGACGTAAAATGTACTCATGTACCTGTATGGCACGCTCGTATGTGTATATATAAAAATAAAAATAAACACTACCGCAGTATATAGGTATGTTAAGGCTTTGCTCGCTGGTATAAATGGGCGTGCGTGTTGGGTTTCTTTTCGATTAGCATAATTGCGCACGCGATTACCACGTGGTAATTGAAGATCGGCATGATTTATCAAACGATTTGCGTCGACGCGTTAGAAGTTGGAAGCGACGATGTTGTTTTTGTCACGTTTTATTATGATATTGGAGAAACAACGTTGACACCAATTGACGAGCCTTTATTAAAAACGTATTTTGTTATTCGCAAAAAATTATACTCAATTGACGATTCGAGGTTTCGCTACATTTTTTTTTTCCTTCCCGCAAGCTCTTCGACACCCAGTAATTAACATCACAAAAACACGTCATTCGTTACCAACAGTTTAATGAACTTGGATCCCGAAAGATGTGTCGATATCAATCCGATAGCATCTCGATTGCCCGATGAGTAATCGTTCCAACAACTTGTTACCTTTGAGTATAGGCGTACCTGCACATAGGTACATGAAAACACTACCACGAAATCCGCAAAACAAAAACGAGAATATAATCAACCTCATCCGGAAGAGATGTAGGTGCTATTATTAGGTATATATATGTGGGTGCAATCGGGCTATTCCGGAGTCGAGAAGCGTGCAACGATGCGTCCCATACGTGAGTCATATGCTCTATAATAGTAATGAGAGAGAGAGAGAGCTGTGTGGGTATAACATGGCTCGGGCACTTCGCCGAACTGATTAGGCCGTCTATTCACCGGTTATATTGATAATGAGCGGGAGGTTGGTCGCGTGCAACGCAAGTATACGTATTATTTGCGTTACTTGCATGCATGGGTTGGATGTTTGGCGACGAAGGCGTCGATGCGCGTATACCTATACTGCAGAGATCAAAAAGTTCCGTCCCATTCATCCGGTGGTGGCTGACGGGGACGGGGAAGAAAGTATGGGGATTTTGTACGTCTTGGGTATCACGCGTGACTCGGCTGCGGAGATAATAATAATATAATGTGTATACATACATGTGATCTCCGTTGGCAAATTGCGTAATGTCATAACGATTTATGTACTCTATCACGATGAATGTAACGAGCGGATGGATGACACGATCTTTTTTTTTTTTTTTTTCTTTTTTTTTTAATCAATCAAATTTAATTTCGGTGAGAAAATAAAGTATATGCATCCAATCCTATATATGTTGTGTCAACGATCTGTGCTGCAAAGGGTACTTACACAAGTCACCGTGTATAAAAGTATAAAAGCGTCGAGAGACGAGCAAAAAGCTCACCGGCGACGACTAACCGATGATGAGCTCGACCTGAATAACTGAATCGTGTCGCAAGCTCCTGCCCTACGTATGTACGTGATGTATACACACACAGGTATAGCTCTGTATATTTTTCGTCCGTTTTCCACACCGCAAGCAAATCGCGCCCTCCCTGCAATACAGTACGAGTATATGTATAAAAGCACATATGGATAAACCACTGCTCCTCCTCCTGCTGTTATGTACTTGCACTACTTATCCTGTACCTACTGCGTGTGAGTGAGCGCGAGAGTTTACTGTATCTGAAAAGCGCTTGGACAATGCATTAGCGATGAGGGAACAATAACATTGTGCGCCGTTAGTCGGTGGTATAAGCTTTTCACTCCTGATGGCTTGCAAGCACTTCTCCCCCCCCCCTCCCTCCCAGTTCTCTTTTACGCTTAACCGTTCTCTCGAGTGCACGGGACCCAATCTCTGTCACTCTTGTGTCCGTACGTACCTCCCTTTATAATACATGTGTACCTATACACCCACTCCAAAAGTGCACTCGGTAAATCATGTGTTTGTGATGTGTATGCGAGCACTGTATAACAATGGAAAGAGCAACACCACCACTTGTGATGGAAAAAAAAAAAAAAGAAAAAGAAATCCTAGAAGAACTGCTTCGCAAAAGTGTGAAGGAGGGAACCGCGTGCCAACTGAGAATACGTAATAAAATCGAGCACACGCGATTTTTCAAATATTTGTATGTGCTAGCAACTCGGAGTTGTAACCAATAACTTGTTTCTCGAGTCGATAGCGTATTTTTTTTTTTTTCCGCTTCTATTCTCAAACGGTGCCCTATTAGATTAGATTGTACGCGTATACAACCTGCAACAAGAAGGAGATAACGGGCGTTGAACCAAAGCGCATCATTTATTGTGAAAAAAAAAAAAAAAAAAAAAAACAGCTGCAGAGGTTTCATTCTTCTTCATGGATTAAATTCGTTGGTACAGGTTTACATTACACTATAATCATTATTATCATATCGACATCCTCGAATCCTATACATTAAACGCTCGACAATTGCAACTTTTGTCTTTTTCGCTTCATCCGAGTTCTCTCATTAACAATCACTTGTTACGTAAATAACGTGCATATCTATGAACATTCCCCGCATACATACACACATATGCGATTACTCGGGCACAATAAATAAAAAATACGTATATTATATACCCGATACTATATACGGAGCGATTACACAGCGATTGACCAAATACCTTATATACATAAAAATATACCCATGCTTTATCAATATTTGGAAGCAATAAACAAAAGGGACACGCATACGGGCATATATCTAACTATAAAATATACATTTTTAATGTACCTATTGGTGTACATAGAGATGCAATGTAGACGAAGCGCATTTCCACGCTTCTTTATATGTATTTATGTTTTATCAGCAAAGAAGATGATAATAGGCACGCGTTTCTTTATATAGTTCATTACTATACCCATAAGTATATATACGCTCCTCCGGCGTATTTTTAGTCTTGGATTCATCAATGAACAACTTCATCGCCACTATATATATATAGGTACATTTATTATACTTACAATTTTACACTTGTGCGTGTATATAATACACATGATACGCGCTCTCTCTCTCTCTCATCACTCGTCTCACGCGTTTGTAAGTGAAATATATATTGACCTACATGCATAGGTATATTAAACATACATGTACTAATTTTATGCAAATATATTTGTATTTAATGGATTGAAAAACTAATAACGGCTTCAGAAATTGCTGGTGAAAGTAATGAGATAATAATAGTAATAATAATAA
Source organism: Copidosoma floridanum (assembly GCF_000648655.2). The sequence continues at coordinate 297,957 of NW_019379518.1, read as the reverse complement.
TAATAATGATAATAATAATTTTCTATTGCTCGTGGCTATATACTACAACATTGGTAATACTCACGTGAGTCGTGAGTTTCATTTTGGTGACGTCACTGGTACTATGCCGCTTTCCGTATAGTATATACACATACTTTTTTTTCTCTTTCTCCCCTTGTCTGCCATCGTGCTTTTGATTTGAAAGCTGAAACATTAAGTATACCGCGCTCATGTACTTTTACCCTCGCGTTTGCCAGACTGCACTTTTCGCGTCTCGTCAGGACATCCTCAGACGCACTAATGTACAGCATCCGAGGGACTAAGATCTAGAGGGCGAGGGATGAAGAGTTATGATTGGTACACCCGGTGCGCATTTATATACATATATACCTATACACCTATACACCTGTACTCATCGGTTATTTCAACAATAGATTTTTTTTTTTTTTTTTTTTTTTTTTTTTTTTTTTTTTTTTTTTATCAACAGCTGCCCTTTTTTCGTAAATAGCGTCCGTTGCACAAGTGTTTCAATAGAAGAATATAAGTATAGGTAGATGTGTACGCGCGTTTAAAATGATCGAGGTGTCTTTTATCGGCAAGGAAATACTCGTTTGATTTTCACGAGAAGATTTTAAGTCAAGAGTAACGAATAATCGAGTACGAGCTTAATACATAATATGATGTACGTTGAAAAAAAAAAAGAGAGCGTTAACACGGGGTCTTCGAAAGGTATACACACGATGGCTTTAAAGCCCGTGTATGAATATGTACTATCGAGTGTTGCAATTGCACCCTCTATACATAATAATTGACTTTTTTTTTTTTTTGTCCACGCATGTGCAGGCGAACGTCAGTCAAGCCGAGTACGAAAGGGCGCACAAGGAGTACATGACGAGGTTACGCCGCTCGGCCGAAGGAACCACCGACGACGGAGCGCACATCAGGAGGCTTTTTACGATGTACGCTCGGGGTAAGTGAATTTTACCCCCCCCCCCCCCCCTCGAGCTTTTTCCTTTTGTTCTCTTTACTCCACTTTTTACCTGTACACATGCATGTACATAGCACGTGCGAGGTATAATTGCATTGCGCAAAGTTCACTCGGTTTTATGTTGCAACGTATATAATAAATTGACGATAGAGTATAGCTTGCCACGTTGAAAATAGAGGAAAACGGCTAACGAAAAGATACGGCAATACATTATTGTACGTACACGACAATGGGTACACCAACCCCCCGCGCTTTAGCTTCAGTCATTGCTCTACTTTGGGAATTATTGGTATCATCTACTATGTGTTCCCACTTGTCTCTCTTAATTTTCTTTTTTTCTTTTTTTTTATGATCTCTCTACCCTTGCTCGAGTCCCATTAACTACTGCATAACTGATACATTTCGTGAAATCGACAAAGGGGTTTCGAGTCAATGAGGTGCGAGGATTCGCATCCAAATACCTTTCTCTCTTCTTTTTTTTTTTTTTTTTTTTTTTTCTTCTTCTCTGTTTTCTGTTTATTCTCGAGCCATTTTAATATGTACGCTACGTCAGCAAGGACGACGCGGAAATCGGTACATCTAGCGTGAGTCTTTGGTTCGTACACAACATAGGAAACGTCGACGATCGACGCTCACGGGTTAATANTTTTTTTTTTTTTTTTTTTTTTTTTTTTTTTTTTTTTTTTTTTTCTTTTCCTCGCGTGCATATATGTGTCGTTCGTACCCCCCTTGGTGATGATATGGACACGGCTGTAACACTTGCGAGTGTGAATCATCGTCGTCGAACGCGTTTTTTAAAAATTTTACTTCCTTTTCTTTTTCATCTCTCGCCCCCTAAATGTATTACAATATTACGATCCAGCAACGGATGAAAGAGATTTTTCGGGGGACGACGTCATTAAAAGAGAGAAAAAAAAAAGAAGAAGAAGAGGGAAAGAGATAATCCCGAAGAAGCGTCGTTTATTGTGACACGCACGGCACGCTCGGGTAGATCTCGAGCCATTGGTGATACAATAACTCATCCCCCGCGTACATTTATACATCATGTGTATACAGAACATGGGAATGGTATAGGTGTATAATTTTTTACGCTCCCCGAGTACACGTGTTGCAGATGAGAGAGAAAGTCGCGCGGTGTACCGTTTGTTGACGACGACTCGCGCTGCCTCTCGTTCCTCACGATATCTAAATCGGTAGCTCGGGTTCCGGACTACACGTACCCGAGAAGAGGCCTAGGGCTTTCGAAACGTGCTTGTCTCGCCTACAACGCTCCTTATCGATACACCCTACTCCAACTTAACTAAAACGTCGACTTTGCAACTGCATTTATTTTGCATGTACTAACCGCGCGGAGGAGGACGGTTGAGCAGTCACCCTCTCGCGCTCGATAAACTCCCGACTGTGTAATATAAACATATGAGCGGTTACCGACAAATAGGATTGGTGCTGTTGTTCCTCTCTAAATAGACCAATGGGGCGAGGGGGTGCGAGCCGGTGTAAGAGGCACGCGCGACTGTTTGGTAAAAGCTCAAGTTGTTCCGACGAGGGAATCGGTTACGCGGGAGGAAAGCCTGCAAGCGGCGCGTGTCGGATTTATTTGGAGCAGCGTTGGTGCACGCGAGGGGTCTATTTCAAGGGAAAAGGGGGATGACGTGGCGCGTGGGATGCACCACAGCCCGTTCGATTCATCCATCTTGCAATACGCACCTGCTAATCGCTCGAACGATGAACCGATACATTTCCCCCAAAAAGCCAACCGCGTATACATAGCGTATTTGGACCTTGTACATACAAACATACTTGGGCGCATTCCGAGCTTTGCTATTCATCGGCAGTTATAATTTCACCGACTATTATTGGCCTATTCGCGGGGCTTTGGAACGCGACGCTCTGTATATGTATAGGAGCTTTGCTCGTGACTTCATTGACTACGGCGTACGAAAAATGTGGAATCTTTTTTTTTCTTTTTTTTCGATTTTTCAATTTATTGAAATTGGGTGTAAGCCGGTACCTCGAAGTTGACTTGCATGTCCTTCATTTCCAACGCCTTGTTCCATGGTGCCATTTACTGCCGATCGAAGCACGTGTTTGCTCCCGCCTTGGTCCTTTTTTTTTCACCTCACAGCTGGAAAACAAAAAAGCAGAGCTTCTGTTGGTACCCATCATCATATGGTCGCCTGTTGCTTAACTTTTAAATTTATTTAAATATCCACCCTCCCTTTCCCCATCATTTTTCAGTGTGTTTCTCATGATAATACGTGGTACCGGTCACATCAGAGAAAATGTAGGTTCATTTCGAAAGACGCCGGGTGTACGGGTATACATTCGAGTAAGTACAACATGAGCCGCAAGACAAATGTTTGGCGAGTTCCTTTCCGCGTGAGTACGTGTTGTTAAATATTCTCCGTGTGTACTAGGACCTCTGCGACTCCATTTAATGGCTTTCGGATGCTGACTTTATATTTTCGCATGTTGTATTATCCTCCGACAATAACAAATCGATGGTCGTGCCTAGCCGTACTCTCGGGATCTCCCGTGACATGTATTGTAAAATGAAAAAAACAAAACCACAACTAGTATACATATATATCGAACGGAGAGCGCGAGAGTACCGATTCACTCGACCGTGAATCACCGCCTCGTACGAAGAATTTCGGGATTTTTTTCCGTCATCGCGTCCAACGCTTATCTCGAAAGGCTTTTCCCGAAAGCACTCAAAATCCTTCTCTTAAGCGTATAATCTTCCAAACGTTATCCATCCGGTGTCCGTGTATTGTGCTCAAAGTACGTGTCCATCCCTAAATCGTAGACGAGCCGATGAGAGACGGCGCGGGCATCGAGCTGAGGATCTCCGCGTCGCCGCTCGAGGGCCACAGCATCGGCAGCGTGGAATCGGCGGTGCTGAGGTTCCTCTTGGACCACCGAGAGACGACGGACTCGACGAGCCAACGAGAATCCGAGGTGCGCGTCTACAGCAGCCGCAACGAAACGGGGGTGGCCGAGCTCATAGCCAGCCGCACGATCCACGACTCCCGCCGGCGTTGGATCGACCTCGACCTCACGAGCGAGCTCGAGGCGAGGCTCCGCTCGCTCCCCACGCCCATCCACCTGATCGTCCAACTGTGGCACAAGGTAAAACACGCGCATCACAAGGTGTACATGTACAAGGTGTATTTAATCGCACACCCGTTTTGCGCTACTCGAGATATGGATATATGTATATATATATTTTATATCTACGGTGTTTGTTTTGTTTTCTCCTCTTCAGAGGGACGATCGGCAAGACGGGAAGAGGCCGTTGTCCAGGTGGAGCGCGACCTTTGGCACCTTGAACGTCCACGCCGTCACGTCGACGCGGGCCTCGCGGGTCAGGCGCTCGGCGTCGACGTTGTCCGCCTCGGGAGTTCGTGGGGGCCACCTGATGTCGCTCCACCGGGGCCGGCGCACCGAGTGCCGGGGCGAGAGCAAAAAGTGCTGCCGGCACCACATGCACGTCAAGTTCACGGACATCGAGGGCTTCGACTTCATCATCCAGCCGCGGAGCTTCGACGCGGGCTTTTGCCGGGGCAGGTGCCCGCCCCGCTACAACCCGGCCACCCACCACGCCATACTCCAGAGCTTGATGTGGAAGGAGAACAGGACGAGGGTGCCGAGGCCCTGCTGCGCCCCGAGCAAGCTCGAGGACATCGACATACTTTACTTCGACGAGGAGGATCCCACCAAGCTCAAGGTCTCCAATTGGAAGGACATGAAGGTCCTCGAGTGCGCCTGCTCTTGAACGGCCCGTCCTTCCGTTGTACATCCGTTGTTCGTCTCTTTGGTCCTGTTGAGGCGCGCGTTGACAAGTGCAGTCGATCGGCCCACGTGACTCACTCTGACCGAGCGTCCGTATACGTTTGGACTATTTCATTCCCCTCCCCCTCTTCCATCGAGGTAAAGGTGCTGTTTGTTTCTCGTTACTCTTCGAGAACCTCATTGTATTGACTTTTTTTTTTTTTTTTTTTTTTTTTTTTTTTTTTTCCGGCAATCGTTGTGGGATTAGGACCATTGTAACTGATCATTGCCATTGTCCGGATGGTACAATGAATACTTGAACCTGCACGAATACAGTGCGTCGGAAAATTTATCAAGCGAAAAACGTGACGCGTCGGCCGATCTATAAAACAGCCGAGATTCGTCGAGCTGCAGATGCGAAAGGGAAAAAACCAGAGCCAGTAACATGTAGATGATGGAGTAACTTGTATGCGAACGAAAGCGTCACGGGGAGAAAAAAAAAAGGCCTACTTATGACTCAGGCGCGCGACAGCACGTCCGTCCCGATGCATCAGAAACAGAAGAGGAATAAGAATGAAAGGGGGAAGAAAAAAAAGAAGCTACCGAATTCGCTCGGAACATACAAACTGGGCTCATTTTCGCTGCCCCTTCCTTCATTTTCCTGTCGTGCATTTACCTTTCGAGCTGCTTCGAAAGTCTCTACTCGCCGTTTTTTTATTGACACACCATTAAATCTATAGATACTATTCGTGGCACACGTTCGCAATTGAGGGAGAAAAAAAAAATGAAAGAAAACGGAAGAATCGTCACGGTGTATACGAACGACGAGTCACCGCGTGGGACAAGTATGCGAAAGTGTGTTTGCTTGAAGGCGAAAAAAGGATATCAAGAATAATAATAGTACACGAGAAAAATATAAATAAACTTTTGTGTAAGATATAATTATATCGACCTACCGACCGATTCGAAAGCTCTCTCTCTGTCTTTCTCTCTTACGATCTATACTTATCTCTGTTTCTCACTGTACGTATATCTTTTTGTATAATAATAATAATAATAATAATAACAACGTGCCGATCGCCCGCCGGCATTTTTTAACTGTGATATTAATATTATGTGTTTTTTCGTCGTGCGCTATGATTATTGTTTTTTTTTTCCCCATCATCGAAATCGGTGATTAGCGGCTACAAAGCGATTTACCACTGTATTATAATTTGTAATTGTTGTTTATACATTTTGCAAGGACTTTAATCGCTGGTGTTCGAACATTTGTTTAATTTTTTTCATCGTGCATATAAAAATATGATCTTTTTCTAGGTGTATTTTCTCGATAAAAATACTCGAAGCGTCTTGCGATACGGGATTACATTTTGTATTCACTTACTTTAGCGATTTTTATATAATTATGTACATATATGCAAATGTGCTTTGTGTGTATCGTTTTAGTAATTTATTGAATCGATAGATTTGTACAATAATTGCGTTTTGTATGATGTATGCTTGAGTGTTTTTGCAAACAATCACTGGCGAGCGATTCATGCATACAAGTAAATGAATGACTTTCCGATATAGATGTTGCATGAAAATAAAAAAAAAATATTATTCGCATCATTTGTCACGATCGTTTTAAAAATGATAAAAAAAAAAAAAAAATTATGACCATGCAAATCAACTTGGCCTTGTCGTTGATTGATATCGATGCCAAGAACGTCCGAGTTTTATAGATTTTCCAAAATTTTGCAACATAATTACTGTTTAAACGTAATTTAGAAAAATAAATATAAATATACATAAAAAAAAACAGTATTTCATTTCACCAAACTACAGACGATGCCCAAATTTCAGTTTTCCATTTTCATGTCAACAGTGATTAGTATAACACTCATTTGAAATCTAGTGAGTCACACGGTAAGAATTTTTGAAGGAAAAAAAAATGAAAATAACGTTTCGGACATGCCGTTGCCAAAAAAATTTTTTAAGAACCCAGAAAACAAAAATAATACGTATTTCACGTACTTGAAATAAATCCGCTTCAAAATCGCACCTCCGATACTTTGAGACTCATTTAGCGGAAATCCGTCAAAAACAAATTTCCCGATACAAAGTCCAAAAGAAAAAAATTAACACAAAGAGTGATTCTTTCTCGAAGGAGCGAAAATTCGCATTCCAGAGGGCAACACACATCAGGCAATGTAGCAGCCACCGCTAGAATTTATGAATCGACAAAGGCACAACATTCCACAACAAAAGCCAAACGAGGAAGCACGTGCTCTCTCGGGTCATCCTCCGGCATCTGCCTATATAATACACACACGCACCTGCCTCTCCTCGATTGGCATTTAATTTTTTTTTTTTCTTTCAACTTGACCTTAGCACGTCTTGGGACTCCATAGCGCGTCGCACTAACGGAAGGAACGTGATCGTCGCGGGGCACTTTTCTTTTGGAATTTATTTTGAACGCTGAAAGCCGACAACTACTTTATACGCCTTTGATACAGTATATTGTACGAGCGTGGCTTATTTTTTTCTGTCACGGGATAAATCATGTGTGTATACTTACTACGTGCTTTCCCCAAATGCTGTATGGATTTCTAAATCCAAACGAGAGATTCTGTCGCACACATCTGCTGGGTGCGTCTAATCTACGGCATTTTCAGAGCGACGTTTTTTTTATGCTCGGTCGTGCCGTGTGACGATTTTTACATTTTCACACGAAAGGTATACTTAATAGTTGTTGGCAATGCATTGAGATTAATTGGCATGTGTACCTACGATAGAAAAATAAGCACAAAATTAAACTTCGATTTATTCAAGTTTTTATTATTTATTTATTAATCTCTTGTAGCTCATTTAGTTTGCGCGTGGGTGATGGTTAGCCTCCAATATTAATATATATACAGTGTACATACCTTTCTGAGGTCAGTACACTATAATATAAAAAAAAAATTTATAAATATGACGTCTGACATAACAATTAATTTTTCACCCAGGCATGATGCAGTAGCGTTAAAGAAAAAACGATTTTTCACACATAAATTTTTGGTAAATGCTCAAGGGAGGAACGGTCTAGGCATCTCACAAAATATTTTTAGTTCATAATAAGTACTTTAATTATTATAATGACAAATCAATCTTGTCTTTATGAGAATTAAACCTCGAATCAATACATAAAAGTAAAGTATCAAGTTCCAGTTTATATAATTTTGTGTGGTACTCACCCGTTTATTTTATTTGAAATCTAAGTGTATGGATTCGCTCTCTTGTGTTATCAAGTATCATCGGTCTCTTTCCTTTTTTTCTGCAAAAAACCATTCGTTATTAAATGACCAGCAGAACACAGAAATGTTTTAAATTACTTGTCTAAGTTAAATTATCTTTCTGCCAAGTAGGTATAACAGCTAAATCACATCAACAAACTACAAAAAGTGACATGAAGTCTTAGAAAATCAATTTGTTGATTGGTAGATATTGTATGTGATGATTTTTTATTACTGTAAATCACTTTGTATGAGCTTAAGAAAAATATTATTAAAATACACTTGTACTTAAGTACCGAATTTTTATATTTTACAATACCTTAGGTGTTTCAATATTCTAAATAAGTAGCTGCTGAGTTATGTTTATCCAACTTAATGGTAATAACAGAAAATATAAAACATATCTCAGAGATTCTCTGGTAATAACTATAGTAATTCTTTTTACTTAAAAAATTGAGGTTATCAGATGACAACATAACTTATACATAACCCGTTTGTGTGACCTAAACCAAATTTTTTGCCTATATATACCCCTACCGCCCGCAGAAAGTCGATGAGGGTGCTTTCAGCTTTGTAGAGCGCGCGCGTGTATTGCAGTCAACATAGTAGGGATCGTATTTACCTATTGTTGAATGTCGGTAATACAATTGTCTGTTACTGGCGGTCATTGGTACGACAGAATCCGTGTTACCGACATAGTGGGCACACACTTTCATCTGATCTGAATTAAACTGAATAACTGATGAAGTTATCTTGTTTGGTAGTAGTGTTTTGTAAACGGTCGGATTCAAGATTTTGCCGCATCGACTTTGACGCGTTGACAATTTACGGCGGTAGTAAAATAAGCGAAAATGTCATTAAAAACGAAGAAAATGTTAAAGATTTTCCATCCCATTGAAGAGCAGGTAATTATTTTGGAGATACTTAAATATTTTACAAATTCCCTAATTCGTCAATGCTCGCGATTTCTTGACGATTTTTCATAAAAGTAAATCTAGCGACTAGCATTCGTTTTCTACGCGATCTTCTTTTGACGTGTATTGATGCCAAACAATAATCAATTACAGATCGATAAATTATCGAAGCTAGTATTTTACGACTCTGAGGATTCGACAGAGATGATTTTACTGAGCAAACTCGTTTTGGACCAGCTAAATAGGCTAGCTGAAAAATTTGAATGTGCATCAAAAGAAAATGCTGACACTTACCAAGATATGCAGAAAAAGATCACGTCTATTATCGAAGATTTCTGTGCTGTAGACTTTGATCAAAAAGTACTTGAGAATTCATTAGATTTTTTTTGCAGATAATTTTTTTCAATTTTCATTTACTGCAGCCTTTTGTGCTATTTTAGGATCATGAAGTAAAAAATCAGGTTGATAAGAGTTTATTTACCAAATTGATTGAAAACTTTGGATTGTTGTTGGAAAATCTGGAAGAAACCGAAGTTATTTCTTTGAAACAAAGTCTTGAAGAATGTCTAAGTTATGTCAAAGATATGGGAAACGCTTGTGAGATAGAAGATTTACAGAACATCAAAGTATTACAGAATGCCAGTAAATGTCGTTCACTATCGTAATTTAATTTTGTACATGTATTTGTTTGTTTTAGGAACTGGGTACATCAATTGCTGATTTGTTTTGCCTCTTACAGCTGTACAGAAAAAATTTGATATCAAATCTTCTGTCAGAAAAGTTAGCCTTGTTCTGTTGCCAATTGTACATGTCCTTCAGTATGTTGGTCCAAGTTATAAAAGAACAACATCAAATGAATGCACCTAATTATGTAAGTTCAGTATGTTCTGAACATTTTTATGCTGACTAAAAACAAATACTTGTACGTCTTTTAGGCATGTAAAAAATACATATGTGAGAGGATGTGCTTCTGCTTTGAAGCAATCATAAATGTCTTGGAAACTCCTTTGCCTTCTGTGGAAGATGAACGTTTGGAAGAAGAAAATAACTTTGTTTACAGGTAAAATAGTAAATATAAGCTTTTTCAATCAATTTAAAAAGGTAGAAATAAATAGAACATTATATTTATTTATAGGATTGACTTAGTACTAGATATTATTGCTAATATGCACATCAAAACACAAGAGGAGCAGATCAAAGAGTGTGACGCTCTGTGGCTTGGAATCGAAGATGTATTTGCACATGCTATGTCGATAGCTCAAGTCTGTCAGCCATACAATTTCGAAGCTATAAGTGGAACGTGCCAAACCATTTTGACAGAATTTGAAAATTTAAAAACGCAACTGCGTTCTAATCCTTCAGATCCAACAATGAATAATTTATTCATGAACACATTGACTGACGCCTTGTACAGATTAGAGCGTAAAATTAATCTCTCGGTCCTTACACTTGTAATGGAAGTTTTCAGTGATCCTTTTGGTGCTTTAAAAAAATTAATTAAAACTTGTGGATCGTCTTTAAGTGCAAGCGAAAGATCCAATACAGATTTGAACGTTTCTATCGAAGAATTTGATCAATTATCTGATAAGTCTGTACAGATTGGAAAGTTTGCCATAGCGTGTTGTAGGGACAAAAACCGTAAGAACAATCAATATTTTTTCTTATTTTCCATGATGTCATCAATGTAAATAAGATTATTAACTTCACAGGAGCTGCCAAAATAAAAAATTGCCTAGCTAGCTTTGAATCGTTGGAAATGGAATTGATCCCTTCTATCACAGCCTTTTATTTGCATCCTGACAACGAGGAAATGCGTGCATGTGTCAAACTCTTGACTGTGCAATGGCAACAAGAAATGAATAAATTTCATGCCACAGTTAATGTCATTATAGATCCAGTAGCTTACTGTGAGGTAAGAAAAAAAATTATTTTAGTTTAAAAGAAAAAAATACTCTAATATAAGAACTCTTTAGATTGTTCAAGATGATTTGCAACAACGAATCAGCGCAATGTATGATTGTTTGGATAACAGAGAAGATATAACTGAATCTCAAGTACAAGTCTTGGTTCAAAGAGCTTTATCACTGGCCACACAAATCACTGCTACAATTGAAGACATTGGTCAAGAAAATGTGGATAAACAAACGCTAATGATTATTCGCGAGCTAAAATCGGGTAGAGTATTATTTAGTAAAATATTTTATTTTTCCAAACCAATCCATCAACCACAACTGTATTTCATCATAGGCATCTATGAAGCTGATAAAGCGTCGAAAAAATTTCTTCCCAAAAAGGCTACAGCTCCTGAACAACTTCGAGTAATAAACAGATGCGAAATAGTATTTAAAATCGTTAAGAGATTACTTCCCATACTTTCAACTATAATTAACAACTCAATCAGCATGAATACATCAACTAGTCAATCAGTAAAAGGGCTGAGTAAATCAATCCACAAAAGTACACGCATTATCATTTTAACCAAAATTTAATGAATTGATACTTAGTTAATCGTTTGAACTTTTAGATCACGGATTAAGTTTCCCTTCAAGTATTCATGGGCTTCCTTTCGACCAAAAGACAATGACATACATAAGAACTCCTTACTCAGGTGAATTAGTTTTTTCTAACCATGTCTACAATTTAGTCGTGACAGAGTGTAATTTAACAATTATATGTTATTAGTAAAAAGTTACAAACAGCCACTGTCGATACAACCGGCCAATACGGTTCCGAGAAACGAGTCGGACGTGTCGGTCTTGATGCCTTACATTCAAAAAGGTCGCATGATGCGTACCGAATGGTCCATCATGTACAAGACTCCGATATCCCGTAAACAAAACTGTACGCCAAATCAACTGGTCATGAGAAATTTATCAAACGTCAGGCAACACTTATTTAGTAGAGACAGCTTTTTGAATGATGACGAAATAGATCTAACGGCGGAGACTCTTGATTTAACTAGTATAAAAATTGACTATTAAATTGACTCTAAATAATGCAGTGTAAGTTTTATTCATTTGTTTACCGGTTTTTGTAATCATTTTTTTACAGACATACTGGAGAATCTCACGGGACTTTCAGATACATTGGATTCGGCCATGAATGTGAGTACAGATTCAATGGGAAATTCGAAAGCCAATGCGTGCTTCCCTGTGGATAAAATGAAACAGTTGAACAGATCGCAGATCAATAAAATTGCAAAAAAAGTAGGTGAGTGTTCGATGGCGGGCGGAGGAGACGCGCCAGCGAGATCGAGTTTGGAGAAAACAAGAAAAAGAAAAAACAAAATTAACGTTTTCTATAAATTGTGATAATTGCAAGTAACATCAAGATAAGACTTAATTCAGTATTTCTTAAAGATTAATTTAATTTTTCTTGTATTTTATCAGTAAGTTTTGATTATTAAGATGCCACTGAGACGAGATATTTTAAATAATCACGAACGATTCAGTGATAATTTAAGGCTAATCTTATTTATTAAAAATCTATTTTTTTAATTTGATTATTTTATTATGGTTAGAGTTAATCAACTTAATTGTTTAATTTTTAAAGATTAATCTAACTGTATTTATCTATTGTGAAAAATTTGACTGCGTTGGGTTGAATAAAAAGAAATTTAATTTACGATTTTAATGCTTATTAATTATTTCAAAAAGTATTTTTAACATCCAGAATAATAAGTACATTATATTCTTTATTGTTTGGTCGGTCGCTCGGTTGGCCCATTCCACAATAACATAAAAATACATATTTAATTTTATTATACAATTTTTCAAAACATTAATAAAGTACAAGTTACAAAAACAAAAGTATAAAGCATTGCATTCGAACTTGGCTGAAGCGCTAATTACCTTTGTAAATCTATATGAAGAGGAGACGAGGTGAATGTTTAGAAGCTGCAAAAGATTGTCCGATAACAACCAAGTCCCAAGATTCTTATGCATAATTGTGGTACTATACTCATCTATAAATATTTGAAGCAGAGAGTTAAAAATGTTCAAATCTTTAAATCCCAATACCTCGAAATATCGCGCACATGTTAAGTTGAATCGAAGATCGAACAGTCGAAACGACCAAACGATAGATATACACGCAAAGAGCAAAGTAGGGGAAGCGCACGCGCTTCGATAACAATCGTCATGTGACAGTAGAGCAGACACCCTTGTCGCTCCAGAGCGATATACGTGATCAAAAATTAATATTGGGTCCAGTTTGCCTCTTTTTTTTTTCTCTCCCCGAAGTTGTCCTTGACTAGCCAAAAAATGGGAGCCGCGTTCTTCCCAGTACTCTTCTTCACAGCTCTTTGGGGCGTGGTGGGCGTAGTACTGCCGTTCCTCGTGCCTGCTGGCCCAAACAAGGGGTAAGCTTCAGGAGAATCTCTGGCTGTTATTTTCATTGATTTGTCTTTTGACTCTACAAGCGTTGCGTCTTTATGAGTATTAAGGCTCGTTTGATTGAGTATCTGTTTATTTTTAGGATTTTGCAAGTTATTTTGATGCTCACAGCCTTTACTTGCTGGTTATTGTAAGTACCCATTACCTATACTTGATTGAATCGTGCTGGGCTAACTGTAGTTTCAAACAAGATAATTTTAATCAATGTTTGTTTTATTTTTTTAGCTGGCTATGCTGCTATATGGCACAAATGAACCCTCTGATAGGACCTGTTTTGAAAAATGAGACAATACTGTTGATCGGCAGAGAGTGGGTGAGAATATTTTGAATACTAATTTTCACTGGGTTAGGATTGAAATGTATCTTTTGTGCAATTCAAACCACAATAGATGTTTTCCCTTGCCTAAACTCCATTTATGTGTGTGATATGCCTCCAATTAATAATCAATAAACAATTTTTCCATTTTCTTTTGTTTACAGCAAAGCAATCCGTTTGCGTAAATTGCGTCACCTGCTGTCTTGTACATAAGTTAACCAATGATGTATTATTATTAAATCATCAGGATATAATTTACGAAATGTAAGAATTTTATTTTGCTCAGATGATGTAAGCAGTAATAGATCACCGTTTCATCGTAGGAGTGGATGTTGAACCATAAATCGTTGATCTTCAACCAGTCATATCAAAGCTTCTGAAACGTTATTATCGTTAAGGAATAAATGTGAAGTGTTGTAGGATATTTATTTAAAAACTGATTTTTATTTGGATACTGATTGTTTTTGATATTGTTTTGCAAACATTGTTGCATAAGATACTTGAGTTGAAATTTGTTAAACTTATCAGCTCTACAAGCGTCAAACAAATGAATAGATGAAAAAAAAAAAAAAATTGCTAACTGTTCCTTTTATTTGTCACACACAACACACAATGTACACTAAATATTCAATAAAAAAAACATAATAAATCTTTAATCATTACAATTTTTGTTACAAAAATCTGATGAAGCTTATTAATGTCATTGAAAACTTCTTCGTTAGGCTCTATCAAGCAAATAATAAAAAAAAAAGTATGAATGAGAAAAAAAAATTGATCTGTACAAGTGTATAGAGTTGACCAATCTGGCAACCCTGTGACTTTGACGTCAGCTGCTGCTGCTGCGCTGTGCACGCGGAGGGGGCAAACAAGTAGACAGCAACCATCAGCGAGAGAGAGGAAAAAAAACATAACACACAGCAAGTGCAGATTGTTCAGAAGCTGAAGATCAGCGGTTTGCGTGCAGTCGTGGACCGTTGCTCACATATATGCAGAGCCAAAAGGACGAGGAAGAAGAGAGAGCGAGTGCATTTAGGAGTCTTGGAGCAGCGGATAAAATAATAACACAGTGCAGCAGAGAGACAACAATGGAGGCCTGCACTGCCGTCGAGCGCGAAGTCGACAAGGTCCTTTCCAAATTTGGGGCGATCAACGATCACGCGGACACGACTCTCAGGGATCTTGTCAATCACATAGAGTCGTTAAAAAAAGAACTTGAGGAAGGTAAATTGAGTTACCTTGTTATTTATACTTGATCAAGTGCGCCATTCTTTGTCTTCTTTCATTCTCTCGCTCTTTTTTTTTTTTTTTTTTTTTTTTTTTTCGCTCAAACGCACATCAAAACAAAGGCCTTTGGAGGCATTGGCTCCCACAACACAACTGTCTATACTTGTGACTTTTGTGGGCAGAGTTCTAGGTTTACCTTGTCGAGATATAAGAGCTATATACATTTTTCACAAGGTTAATTGTACCTACCAGGCAATTGATGACAATTGAGTGCTTTGAGTAGTTAAATGAAAGGATCTTTGTTCTATTTTCCTTGTCAGCTGTTGTGGTACTGCTAAGTACTAGATAAGGAAAAACTTGTGCATCTTCTTCATACCTATTTTGTTATTGTTTTTTGTTGTCGTTTAGCACCACCAGATCATGAACTGACGTCGGAGCAATTGCAAATCTTGAAGCAAGCAATGACCAAAGCAAGGGATACAGTTCACAGATTGGCAACAGATCATCGGGAGTTGCACAGTACGGTTTCCAAGGTAGGAAAAGCAATAGACAGAAATTTTATAGCAGACTTTGCCAGCACAAGTAGAGAGGATGTCTTCTCTGGGGCAGAAAAAACACATCTACTCAATCAGGTCATTTGTCAGCACTTTTATCGCCAAGGAATGCTGGACATTGCCGATGAGTTGGCTGCAGTAATTGTTTTTTTTTTTTTTAATTTTGTTTAAAACTTTCGATTCGGCAATTAGCTATTTCATTTTTGTGTTGGTTTATTTCAGGAAGCTGGAATCAAGACTGACGAGGGTAGAAAAGAACCATTCACGGAATTAAATCACATACTCGATTGCCTGAAGCAAAAAAATTTAGAACCAGCTTTGGAATGGGCATCAAAGCACCGAGAAGCACTCATTGCACAAGTATGTCATTCTCATTGATCATATGATAGTGGTAGTTTACAAGCAACAGGAACAAAAGTTATGAAAACATTTTTATTTTCAGAATTCTTCCTTAGAATTCAAATTACATAGGTTACAATTTATCAGATTGGTACAGCAAGGACCAAGTAAGCAAAGGGAAGCAATAGACTATGCGCGAAAACATTTGACACAATTTGTCAGTAGACACGAAAAAGAAGTTCAATCTCTCATGGGTACACTACTGTACCTACCAAACGGAATTCAATTATCTCCTTACAGTCATTTACTAGATCCCACTCTGTGGCTGGATATTCATGATGTTTTTACAAAGGAAGCGTGCACGCTATTAGGACTAAGCGTCGATAGTCCGTTATCCGTGTGGTAAAGATTACTGTGCATTTTACGTGTACATCAAAAGATACCAGTATAAAAAATTAACAAAATTTATTTTACTTTTAGCATAACAGCTGGAATCACGGCGCTTCCTGCTTTACTGAATATAAAACAAGTTATGCAACAACGACAAGTGTCTGGCATCTGGAGTGGAAAAGACGAACTTCCTGTAAGACAATCTCTAGCGGTAGTAGAATTATTTTTCTGTTTCTTGTAGCATTAGATATAATATAAATATTCTGTTTGCAGATTGAAATTGATTTGGGAAAACAAGGGCGCTACCACTCTGTATTTGCATGTCCAATCTTGAGACAGCAGAGCACGGAAAATAATCCACCAATGAAGCTTGTTTGCGGTCACGTTATTTCACGTGATGCTTTGAATAAATTGACCAACGCCAACAAGTAAGTCGTTCAGTAAGAAGTAGTTAAAGCGCTTTGATAGCGAAAACACTTTTTAAAGAAAATTCACTTCCAGGTTGAAATGCCCATACTGCCCGGTGGATCAAAATCCAGAAGACGCTAGGCTCATTTACTTCTAATTGTGATAGCAAAGGAACACATATTTGTACGATACTTTACAAGTATATATTCCTTCCATGACTAGTATTAGGTTTTTATTATTACGGTGCGAACTGAAAAAGCATGATTTTGGCCCTTTATAAACTATTTTTATACTTACATGTCTGATTTTTTTAATTTCTGTTTTGGCAGGTTGGGTTTACAATAGCGAGAAAAAAAAACCAAAAATTTCGAGAAGTTTATGTATAGATGATGCCGTATAAATACAGTTTTAGATAAATTTTCATCGAAAAAAAAAAAAACTACTTTATTTCATAAAGTTTTACAAGCGTATGATTTAAAAAATAAAATAAAATAAAAAAAATTTAATATGTTTGATTGCATAATTGTTATTTAACTGAAAATTTTATTCAAAATTTCGAAATTAACTATGAAATCCGATTACTTATCAATAGCAATGTGAAAAAGGAAAGAAACAGATGTTGTATATGTATAACGGGCGTGTTTCAATAATAAATGAGTAGTTTTTTTTACTAATTAAGTGCTTTGAGAACTGGGATGAAAATATCATGCGTGTTTGTAAATAAATTTTTTTCACAGCACTTATTTAGACTACAGAGTCCTATATAAACTGCGTTCTCAGTTGAAGTGGCAAAAAGTGATTAAAAACTATGTCAGTAAAATTCTAATTCGATGTTTTTTTCTAATGCAGTTTGCAAAAAAAATAAAACTTTAAAAGTTATGAGTGAAATTTGTATATTCATCAAAGGACTTGAAATAACTAGTAAATAATAGCATTAACTTGAACTATAAACAGTTGGATTATAGATGATGTTTTTTTATTAATGAGAAACAATAATAAAT
>NW_019379518.1:221840-245661 GCF_000648655.2 Copidosoma floridanum | reverse complement strand
TTAAACCTTTGAAATGCACAAAACAAGTAGTTATTGATGCTAGAAAACCAGTGAATGAAGAGTTTTTAGATTCCGTAAAAGCATATATAGATTTTTCTAAGAAACAACCTTGTGAACCATCAGAAGAAAGGCGATACGTTCTTGATGCAGTTCCTAAAGTCGTGGTATGTTGGAATATATTTCTAGTACTCTTTCTGTACTGTATAAGTGTTGAATAATCATAATTCAATTTTTAAATTATCTATCCAACAAATAACCAGTTAAATGGTGGTTTTTACAGTCCTCTCCAGTATCCAAAACATTAATCCCAGATAACTTCATGAGCTGTGGGGATATTGTTAATCAACCAAATGTAACATCCTATAAAGATAAAGAGTATATAGATGTTGTCGTTTCTGAAATATTTTATCCAACTTTTTTTGGGTAACACTGTTAAAGTATAAAAAGAAAATAAATTCATTCGTAAAAAAAATGAAGTAATGTATTTTACCTTAAGTCTTTACATGCACATTAATTTACAAAAATGTCTTAATGTTCTTTATTTAATATTTTAGTGATTTTTATGAACAGCAAAAGTTAGAGAAGTATGAAATCACACCAATCCTACTTCAACCAGGATTTAATGTTGCTTGTATGTATGCTAATGTGTGGTACAGAGGTGTGATAACAAAAATCAAAGATGGCAAGATAGTCGTGAGTACAATTAATTTTAAATACAAATACTTTTTAATTGAAAACAAATTGATCTTTATTGAGGAAAACACGATAGCACAGTGGTTTAAGCTGCAGTTTTTGTAGCTCAGGAACTCGGGTGATACAGGCTCACTAGTGTAAGTCTCAGCCCCTTACTCACTGGGCTTATACTTCTGAGAAACTAATTTCTCATGTGCAAATTCTAACCATCCGTACAAATATACTTATGCTTTTTTAAATAAATATTACATCTCACGTTTAAAATCGTAGTATGAGTCGACAATTGTGTAATTCCTTTGGGGTGTCAGTACCCATGTTTCGCGATTTAAGATATAACATAATACTTTTGTAGAAAGGACCTGGAAATAATTAACTTAAATTTTTAGGTCCTCCTGTATGATTATGGTACACTTAACTTTTACAAACCAAACGAACTGTACTTTTTGGAAAAGAAATTTTCTTCTTTTCCAGCTCAAGCTATTCCTTGTAGTTTGTACAACGTTCAACCACTGAACAAACTTAAATGGGAAAAAGAAGAATGCAAAGCTTTTTCGAATAAAGTATTGGAAAAATCTTTTGCTGCACGTATTAAAAGTATTAATGAAGAGGTAAATTATTACTTTCTACCATTCAATTTTAAAGAAAAAAAAAAAAAAAAAAAGAAAAAAAAAGAAAAAAAAATCAAACATAAATTAAATCCATACTTAATGTGTAGGATACAAAAGAATCGCAAAATGATGATGAAGCTGAAGCTGAAGCGGAAGCTTTGATTCAAAAAGAAAAAGATGCTGATTTAGAGAAAGATGAGGAAGCTACGGAAAAAGATAAAGCTGAAGAAACGATAGAAGAGCTTGAAGATAAAGAAGAATCAGAAACTGAAGAAATTATTCCAGATGAACAGGTAAAAAACGAACAAACATGCTTTTAGATAACAACTTGTGTCAGAATAATATATAAGTAAATTTTTCGCAGGGTGAATCATCCGGGAAAGCCGAGGGACCACGAAGAAGAAAACCAAATAAAGAATAGTTATGACTGTTGTTTTTTTATGAAGGTTGTAAGTCAACAAAAAGTGCATTAATTTTTTCACAGAGTTCACATTCCGTATATCTTATTGTGAATAAACACACTAAGATAACTGACATGTGCACTGTAAAAACTTGTCGTTTTGATTATAATATAAATAATTATCTTGAATTAAAGTATGAACGGTCAAATAGAATGAATGAGAGAACCAGAGTACATGTGCATGTGTCTCAAAGACAGAAAGACTAGCTTTTTCTAAAAAAATTATATCACCATGTATTACTTTGTATGCAACAGTGCATTTATTACGTTGAGTGTAATTTGTATACTGTTTAATGAAAATCTTTGAAGAAGTATGTGTTGTGCACACAGTATACAGATATAATATATATTGTAATATTGAATGGATTTTTAACGCCTATTGTCGAGTTTTTATCTCACGTTGCGCGTTCTGTTGAAATAAAATACGAACTTAAAAAATCTTGTAACACTATTATTATTCGCTCATCTTACCTCTCTTGAATACTATCTACCTCAATGTAGGTATATTTAATGACTTCTCCATGAAAACCCGGATTCAATCATAAATCATAGTAATTTAATAATCTTAAAAATTATACAACTACCTATGTCCTTTCAAAATTTTGATATCGCATAGTGATAAAATAAGTTCATTAAAAAAAATTTGTAAGAATTAAAATATGAAGTGCAAGATTTGCACTTGCCAAAGGTGGGAATGTGCGAGAGAGACAGATACACACGTTCGATGTTGTGTCTCTTTCTACCTGTGCTTCAGCGCCGTACATAAGAACGAGCAGTCTATTTTTTAGTCTATGGTCGTTCCTAAATGCATTCCGATGAGTAAACTTGGATTTCAAAGTGTGCATGAGCATTACTACTTTTTGTTCCGACTTTCCCCCCCCCCCCCCCCGTTTCATAGGCTCTTCTTACTCCGTGCACCGGTGCACTATATTACTATATAGGGTACTGTCGAGTAGTAATTATCGTCTCATCTCGTCTTGTTCTGGACTGGACCTGGGCACCTGAGTGTTCTGAATCTGGTGTCATACGTACATCACACACAACACCACCATAGTTTGCAATTCCGCATTCCGTACCCATGTGGTTTATGATTGTTGTTGTGTATTGTTTATCATGTCATCGAAATAGTGAGAAAGTTTAATTACATACACATATTTTTTGGTGTAAAAAGTTAAGAGATGTTTTATCGTACCTTTTATTTTCCCCGCTCCATGTTGCATAATTTGTTTACATTCTCCTAACCTCTAAACAGTCGTGCTCCATTCTCTATACGTCTAGAAATGTTGTGTTCTATATCGTATAAACAAAAACATATATCATGTTTTGTTTTAATTTGATAATGAGAAGTTTCTTTCCCATGTGAAGTACTAAAAGTTATTCTCATAGTTCGGAGTAGAGGTCAAATGTAAAAAAAATACATTGGAATTCATCTAAATAGTTTAAAAATAACATAAAAATGCCGACAATAACGTGTGTTTCTAATTTGGCGCAGCTAGAAGAGCTCAAAAGTGTTATAAAATCGGTATTGATTTCTGAAAAAAATAAGGATGTGACGCCGACTCAGTTAAACAATATGTTCAAAGAGTTGGAAGATACCGACATTCCATTCAAAGATTACAAATTCACCAACTTGGTGGACTTTCTCAGAAGTTTGAATGACGTTTGTCGTTTAAGGTTGAACAACCAAGAACAGCTATGTGTGTATTATATCGAAAACGAAAAAACAAAACATATCAGTAGATTGGTATCTTTAAACAAAGATAAAAATTTTAAGTCCAAACAAAAATGTAGACTAAATTTTAAAGCCTTGCAATGCGGTAACACAGTAAGCCCTCATGTGCTGTGCAATGTTTTTAACAAATTATCTCAAAAAATATCATTCCAAAGAAGAAACAGCATAAGCAAACAAGATGTTTTAACTGAACTTACAACTAACACTGGTACGTACTCATTTTACCAAATGGAAAATTTGGAAAAACAGTTGGCTCACTATAATCACATTTTGAATTATGACGATGACCGTATTTTCTTTAAAATGGATAAAATATTGGAAAGTAAGCGTAATAGTAAGGCAAACCATGACCATTCGAGTGATAAAAATGGCACAATGTTATTCCATTGTGTGAGTGACATGATTAGAGAAAAGACAAAAATTAGATTGCAAGAATTAGTAGAAAAATATCCTTATGGCATAATTTGCTCAGAGTTGCCTCAAGTATTCTGTCGCGAGTTTAAACTGGATTTGGAATACTGTGATTTGGGATTTAACAGTATCCTTGAATTCGTTGTGGCTTTACCCGATATTTTAAAAATCGTTAAACCTTTGAAATGCACAAAACAAGTAGTTATTGATGCTAGAAAACCAGTGAATGAAGAGTTTTTAGATTCCGTAAAAGCATATATAGATTTTTCTAAGAAACAACCTTGTGAACCATCAGAAGAAAGGCGATACGTTCTTGATGCAGTTCCTAAAGTCGTGGTATGTTGGAATATATTTCTAGTACTCTTTCTGTACTGTATAAGTGTTGAATAATCATAATTCAATTTTTAAATTATCTATCCAACAAATAACCAGTTAAATGGTGGTTTTTACAGTCCTCTCCAGTATCCAAAACATTAATCCCAGATAACTTCATGAGCTGTGGGGATATTGTTAATCAACCAAATGTAACATCCTATAAAGATAAAGAGTATATAGATGTTGTCGTTTCTGAAATATTTTATCCAACTTTTTTTTGGGTAACACTGTTAAAGTATAAAAAGAAAATAAATTCATTCGTAAAAAAAATGAAGTAATGTATTTTACCTTAAGTCTTTACATGCACATTAATTTACAAAAATGTCTTAATGTTCTTTATTTAATATTTTAGTGATTTTTATGAACAGCAAAAGTTAGAGAAGTATGAAATCACACCAATCCTACTTCAACCAGGATTTAATGTTGCTTGTATGTATGCTAATGTGTGGTACAGAGGTGTGATAACAAAAATCAAAGATGGCAAGATAGTCGTGAGTACAATTAATTTTAAATACAAATACTTTTTAATTGAAAACAAATTGATCTTTATTGAGGAAAACACGATAGCACAGTGGTTTAAGCTGCAGTTTTTGTAGCTCAGGAACTCGGGTGATACAGGCTCACTAGTGTAAGTCTCAGCCCCTTACTCACTGGGCTTATACTTCTGAGAAACTAATTTCTCATGTGCAAATTCTAACCATCCGTACAAATATACTTATGCTTTTTTAAATAAATATTACATCTCACGTTTAAAATCGTAGTATGAGTCGACAATTGTGTAATTCCTTTGGGGTGTCAGTACCCATGTTTCGCGATTTAAGATATAACATAATACTTTTGTAGAAAGGACCTGGAAATAATTAACTTAAATTTTTAGGTCCTCCTGTATGATTATGGTACACTTAACTTTTACAAACCAAACGAACTGTACTTTTTGGAAAAGAAATTTTCTTCTTTTCCAGCTCAAGCTATTCCTTGTAGTTTGTACAACGTTCAACCACTGAACAAACTTAAATGGGAAAAAGAAGAATGCAAAGCTTTTTCGAATAAAGTATTGGAAAAATCTTTTGCTGCACGTATTAAAAGTATTAATGAAGAGGTAAATTATTACTTTCTACCATTCAATTTTAAAGAAAAAAAAAAAAAAAAAAAGTATGTGAGTAATTTATTTTTTTAGAGGAACTCTATGGTTGTGAAATTGATTGCCATAAATAGTTTCAATCTTGACATAAGCAAGTGGATGGTAGCAAATAATTTAGCAGCTCCAGGAAATTATAGTTCTCCAAAACATGAAAACACTTTGAAGCACTATCAAAGATGTTTGAGAAATCCATCGGAATTATTAAAAGAGTGTCTTAAAAATGAAACAAGACGAAATAATATCGAAAAACCTCGTGAAACAGATTCCTCGCCTTCAACAGGATATCTTAGCAATAGCGAAAAAATAAAAGCTTTGAATAAGTATAGGACAAAATTGTCTAACGCTTTGCAAAATTCAAAAGTTTCCAGCTTCAATACAGAAGTAAGAGAAAAAAAAACTGTTGACGAAGTAGGAATCGTAAAAAATGTAGAACAAGACTACTCCAGCGATTATTACGATGGAACTTCAGAGAATGCATCGGAAAGTGCATTATCAGAAACTGGTGCTTCCATATCAAGTAATGATGTATCACACAAAGTAACAGAACATGAAACCAGTTACGCTTCAAACAGTTGTAGCTCTTCTAATTATGTTTCAAGCGTGTACAACTCAGCCAGTTGCAATTCCACTAGTTCTGACTTACGTTCTTATTCGTGGTTTACTCCACGATCTACTGCAAGTGCACTCGATAGTGATGATAGCGATGGTGATGCAGAGCATGATGGTGACAGAGTGAATATTCGAAAAAATAACAACAATAACGTCGTCAGTAAAGTTGTTTTTAAAAGTTGTAATGCAAAAATTTTACAATTTGTGGAATCCAATAAGGGTTGTACAGAAAATTCTCAAAAAAAGACTGTTGAAACAATTGTAAATACAAGAAATAGCATCTTAAGTGAGTTACATCGGTTACAAAAATCAATTAAGAAGGACTTGATCACGAGAAATTATAGTAGTGACTATAATACTAAAGGTTAGTTTCGTATATACAAATTTTATTCGAAATTGCGAGTGTTTGCAATTATTTATTTTTTGGCGTAAAATTCGAAGCTGTTATATTTAAAAAAAAAATTTTTTTTATTTATTCATGCACCAACAAATCATTTAATGTTATTTACAACTCGCAACGATAACGATGATTTTTTAACAGATTATTTTTCATATTTAGTTTTGATAAAAATATTTTGTTTGACAAATTTTACCGTAACATAAAACCACGAATGATAAAAGTATTTTCTATTGAATGAAGTTTATTGAATTATCAGCTACTTTAGTGCTGTAGTAATGTAAATATTCCATACTAGGTAATGTAAAATTTGTCTAATTAGATTTTACGAAGCAAAAACATAGGGATTGTTAACACAAAAATAATATCGCCAAAAAAAACGAAAAAATACGTGATATGTGAAAAAATAATGCTAACGAGTAGCATGATGTATATATACACATGTGATTTAGTATATCTCTAACTCCCCAGATTATTATTATTTAACTTCCTTACCTCTAAATGCTATTTTCAAGTTTGAAACAAAAATGTCTCTTTTTAAAATCCCCAAAATTAAAAACTTGCTGTGTACATTTTTTTTTTTTTTTTTTTGCTATTTTCAAGTTTGAAACAAAAATGTCTCTTTTTAAAATCCCCAAAATTAAAAACTTGCTGTGTACATTTTTTTTTTTTTTTTTTCTGTGGCCGCTTACCCAAGTCAAACGCTGACAAGCTTTGCTGATTCATAATCTCTTGTGTTCCCTCTTAGGCTTTATTCAGAAAATTTTCACGTTAATCTTAAACTCATTTCCCACCATGTAAAGTAAAATTACAAAGATTTTGGAGTGAAGTATTGATTGTTTCGTCTCAATTATTAAATTTGTTCCATATTATCGGAACTGTGCTTATATAATTTTTTAAATAAGTTGATATAACATAACAAAAACCAATTTTTTTTATTCAGCACATAAAAATTAGTAATTTTCATGAAAAAAAAAAAAAAAAAAAAATGGTAGTTTTCCTACGAGTTTGAAAAGTCTTTGTTTGCGAACCAAGAGGTTTGCGGCCCGAGCCGAAGGCGAGGTCCGTAACGAGGTTCGTAAAGGAGACTTTTCGAACGAGTTCCAGAAAACTGCTTTTTCGCCCGAGGAAGTACCAGCCTCCCAAAACCACCCGAGGGCGGAAAACTGTTTTTTCGCCCGAGGAAGTACCAGCCTCCCAAAACCACCCGAGGGCGGAAAATTCATTTTTCCTACCTCGGGCCATTTTCCGTGACATTTGGACGTCCATACTGCAGTCTCGGTAAAAAAAATATGGTTCGCCACTGAGGCGTATCAGGCGAGGGCCATCGCGCGAGTGCCCTTGGGCCCAATGATCGCCCTGGAAGGATACGCACCAGTGACGAAAATTACTGTTCCTACTTTAGGCGTTTTTTTAACCTTTGGACGTTTACTACGCCCTTAGTAGAAAAATCATGTTCGCATGTGGTGCTCATCCAACCGGGGCAAGCACAAAGGGTCCCTCGGGTCTGGTGCTTGTCCGGGGAACATTTTTTCATTTCCACGGGAATTTTTTCATCCAGGAAACATAATTTTGGGATTTTAACAAAATGCATTAACTGATGTTTTGCAAAAAATATCATTTATATGTTTGGAGGCTGAAAAGTTTAATTTACGAAGTAAGAGATAAATAAATCATCATTATTTTATTACATGTATAGCGGGTCTGACAACAATTAAATTTTGTGTTTCGAAATAAATGCGGTCATGGCTACTAACTCGTTTTTTAATACATATTATTACGTTAATGATAGACGAGGTGACGAATTAAATAACTTGGCGTACATGGTTCACCAAGAGTTTGTAAACGAGTTCTCGTCTCGTGTAGCACCAAAAATGTATTGTTTTTGATTACATGACGAATTCGAATGAGGTGACGCAGAATTTGTGCCATGTGAATTCTCGCGAGACGTTGTATTGAAGTCATTGTTTATTGTAAATATAAGCGAGTACGCGACCTCGAATCACATTAAGTTTTATGTTATGTCAAGCATGTAACTGAAAACTTTCAGTAATGAAAAATATTTTAAGGTACACGGAGAGAAAAATTTCATAAAAATTACCTAACTGTACGGTATTAATTTGTTCGGAGCTCGTAACATATTTTCTTGTTATAAAAAGTCGTTCATAAAAAGTATACAAATTTCAACAATTTTTATAAAAAGTAGCGTCACGTACGAAAGCGTGGCCAGTCAGACCCGCGAAGCAATATTTCCCTCGCTAAAGCGAGTCTATCGTAACATGTTCCATTAGCTCGGATGAGGGAAACTTTTATCTCGTTGCACGGCATGAAACTATGAGCTTGGTACTATGTGGCAAGAATTGCATGGTAATTTCCATTAGCCGCAACAATTTTTACGCTTGTGTCAAGATGACTTACCGTGATTTTTTCTATGACGGTGAATTTTATGGAATTCCTCGCTCATATTACACGAAGGAAGGTTTAAAAAACAAAACAAAAAACAATCGAGTTGTATTGATATGAAATTAAGTTTTTGTTTGAAATACCTTTCCCCGTGTATTTTTTATTAATTTTGTTTTATCGCTAAGTGTTAATTTACATTGCAATTCTCAATTTCGATTTATGTCTTGGAATCAATGACGCTTTCGTTAGTTTTTGCTGGATTCGCTAAATAAAAATCATTTTTTGTTAACATAAGAAATCATCTGTTTTCGGCGTCATCTATATATATGGTCCAAATATCCAAATACATATTTTTATACTTGAATATAAACATAATAAAGTCGTCTTTTTTAAAACAAATAAATCATCAAACAACTATATTAATTACGATTCGGGAAAAAAATTTTTTTTTTTGTGGGCAAGGAGGAGACATCTTTAAAAAATAAACTAGAGGTATCGACGAATTCACCCGGGTGCTTACCAACTAAAAACTACTCTCCCCGCATGGGGACCAATCCGTAAAGACTAATACCCCTAAAAGACAAAAGGGTCTAGGAGTAAGTGAGGAATGATGAAAAACAATGTGTGGTAAAGCTGGCTAAAAATAGTGTGTACGATGTTTACGAAATTTGTTAACTTTAAGTTATTAAAATTGGTTGAAAATTTTTCGCAAAAAAAGTATAAACCAAGATGTATAGCCATTTTTGGACATTTGATTAGAGGTATTTTAATTCTAATAAAAACTTATTTTGAAGCTTATGTTTGATCTGCGTGTGCAATAAAAATTGCATGCCAAAGTAACAACTGTTTACATTTTTACTTATATCCCGAATTCGCTATTTTTTTACATTCCTGAATGACATTATTTTGTGATAGAGACTTCCGAAGGGACTTACTTTTTTCTTATAAATACAATATACCCTAATGGATCGATTTGATTACACAGTTTGAAATTTGTTTACATGTATTGCATTGAGAGTTTTTTTGTTGAAACTATGCTAGAATGTTTCTGAAGCGGTTTCATAAAATGTGACTTGATATATATATTTTTAAAAATTTTTCAGTCGTAACAAGCTATGTTTAAAAAAAAATTACGTAAAAAGCTCTTTGAATGCAACACGAAAGGGAACACGTGCGACTTTGCCTTATAAATGTGGTATCTTGAATAAAGGTCTTTGACGTAATAAGTGTTGATCATTCTCGCGACGCACCTCCTTACCAATCTCTTTTCCACGTAACAATACATTTAAGAAAATTTAGTTAGAGATTTTTTTTTTCTAATTTATTGTTTCGTGTTGCATTTAAAGCGTTAATATGTGGACCAACATCTTTGTAAAACATCACATGTAAAAAAACGCATTTTTCGAGCCATTTCGAGACAATGACAGTGAAATGAGTGCGCAACTGTTACTTAGTTCTCATAATATTGAAAAACAAATCTTCGTTTCGTTGTTTATTACTAAGTGTTTTTATTATAATACAGTTGATTTTGTTGTTATTTCATGATCATACACAGGATCATCCACGACGTTATGTATCAAATTATATAAGAAAGTAATAAAGCATAAAATTGACGTCATGATTATAACCATTTTTTCTTAATATTATTTCATTCCTAAACCTGAATCTGATCTCCTCTTCAATTTTTTATTTTTTTTTTGTTTTCAGTACAAGAATTTTATTGGAGCTGTTCACATAGACATTTTTTGCTTATTTCATTGTGAACGTTCATATTGAAAAGGGGGTTCCAATGTTCCGTTAAACTCAAATTGAGTGAGCAGACTGAACAGACCTATACCTCTTTTTCCATCAGGCAACAAAGCCGTTGACTGATAGAGAACACAGTGTAGGTCTGTTCAGTCTGCTCACTCAATTTGAGTTTAGCGGAACAGTGGAACCCCCTTTTCAATATGAACGACATGAACGTTCACAATGAAACATATTTAATGCTTCAGGAACGTACGGAAATATAAAATGTTCCAAGTTCCAAGTTCCAATAACCACTACATAGCTCTACTTGATTTACTGAACTGAATGAACAATTCACACATGTGTTCAACGACCAACTGCGTCCAATGATAATCCAATTTGCAGAAGAAATCGGCTCTCACATCACATCATACCTCTTGAAATAACAGTGTGTCTAAGTATTTATTTTGCAACAAAGTGTACCGTGTAACCTTTTTATATTCATCCTTAGTGATTTTGAAATATTCAAGCTAAAGTATACTCGCTCAATACATTTGAAAAACACCATGCCATATTCCACAGAGGATCTTCGTAAGAAGCTTCAAGAAGAGCTCGAGCCAGTGCACCTCGTAAGTGTTAACAAAATTCGCACCCAAGTCTGGTAATTCGTGATTTAGACAAAATATATCGTATCAGTGGGAGTAATAAAGTATAAGTACATGTAGTTTTAGTATATAAGTATAAATACAGTACGAGGTTTAAAAAGCAAGAGTGTTAACCATCTACAGAGTAAACGACGCCAACGCATAACCTCAAAAATACTGCAACCTGTCTGTTAACCTGTCGTCGTCGAGGTAATTGCAGTAAAAAAACGAGTAAAAAAATGCGTGAACGCGAGAGTACGAGCGCCCAGCAGTTTCGTGGCAAGGACAACAGCCATAACAATAGCAGCGACGCAGCTGCAGCGGCAGCCAAGCTTCAGACTCGGAGCAAAAGCGAGCCGGCGTCACCGTCGTCGTCATTCTGCTTCTCCTCCGATGTACTGCAAATTTGTCTTGTCGTCGGGTTGGCTCTCGTACTCCGCTGGTGCGTCTCCTGCCATCCATACAGCGGCTTTGGCAAGCCTCCCATGTATGGTGATTATGAGGCCCAGCGCCATTGGCAGGAGGTAACCGTCAATTTGCCCCATACCCAGTGGTATTCAAACTCGTCCGATAATAATTTGCAGTACTGGGGCTTGGATTATCCACCTCTTACCGCTTATCACAGCTATCTTCTCGGCAGGGTAGCTCAAGTCGTTGATCCCGAGTCGGTTAAGCTGCACCAATCGAGAGGTTACGAGTCGGTTGTGCACAAGTACTTTATGAGACTGTCGGTTCTAGTCGCCGATCTGGCTGTATTCATTCCAGCTGTGATTTACTTTGTTAACGTGATCTTGCCACTTTTTGATGCTAAAGTTAAGAAGCAGCAGCAAGAGAAGAACGATAGTAAAGAGTCTTTTATGTTTAAGAAGCGTCACTTTACTTTGGCCACAATACTTTTGTACCCTGGCTTGATTCTTATAGATTATGGACATTTCCAGTACAATTGCGTTTCACTTGGCTTTTTTATTGCCGCTGCATCTGCACTCTTTCAAAACTCACCCATCATTGGATCTATCTTTTTCATGCTTGCACTAAGTTACAAGCAAATGGAGCTCTATCACGCTCTTCCGTGTTTCTTTTACATTCTTGGTATCAACACTCCTGGAAAGAGAAAGACATTGCTTCCTTGTCTACGTACATTAATTTGCACTTCTATGTCTGTTATCATGACATTTTTTGTAACTTGGGCTCCATTCTTAAGAGACAAAAAAGTTTTTATGGATTTAATTTTGAGACTTTTTCCATTGGCAAGAGGTATTTTTGAGGACAAAGTAGCTAATATTTGGTGTGCAGTCAATGTTTTTTATAAATTGAAAAATTATTTCACCAACTATCAATTGGCTCAAATATGTCTTGTATCTACAACTGTTTCATTGTTACCAAGTAGCCTTGATTTATTCTTCAGACCCTCAAGAGAAAAATTTTTGCTAGCCCTCATAAATTCGTCTCTTTCTTTTTTTCTCTTTTCCTTTCAAGTTCATGAAAAATCTATTTTATTAGTTGCAATACCCGTTCTTTTACAATTCTACAAAGATCCATTACCTTGCTTTTGGTTTCTTGTGATTTCCGTATTCAGTATGCTGCCTTTATTGATCAAAGATGGACTATACTCTGCATACATTGCTACACTTATATTTTTTATTGTCCTAGTCTCTTGGATGTGGTTTGAACCAAAAATAAGCACGATCCTGAAACCTAAGGAAGAAAAACTTGAAGAAACTGTGAAACAAGGTTCGAAAAAAGTAAAAGTGAAGAAAAGTGTCAGTGTGTGGACCACTAGTGATATTTATGTTGATATTTTGTTCACTCTATCGCTTATAGGTGTACTTATTTTATCTTTATGCAGTGGGTTTATAAAACCACCTAAAAGATATCCAGACTTATACCCGCTACTTGTATCTGTATATTCGTGCGGACATTTTGTATTGTTCTTAATTTATTTTAATTACAAACAATTTTGCGCTGTGACTGTTCCAGCACGAAAATTCAAAGTCAAGTAACTTAATTAGTATTTAAATGTACTGAACACGTTTCATTAAAACGCAACAATACATAACATAAATAAAACTGCTGTGGTAATAATGAATATTTTAAAAATTCATTGATTAGTGTTTTTGTGTTAAAATTTGTTTGTAACATGCGTGTATTTTCTATAGTATAATTTATTCGTCTTTCATACTGTGACATTATATCAGTCAATGTAGTGATAGCTGGGTCGTAATTTTTATTTATTTAGATAATCTGCATGAGTTTTCCTTTTCATAATGAATAACTTTATTGCTGAATTTATTGTATCTTAAAAAAACAAAAAGACAGCGGCTGTTTTCTTACATCGAATAGCGTGATAAAAAATTTATGTGTAATAGCTTTTTAATTACGTCTATGTATAAAAAATTTTCATTGAAACAGATATTAGTAGTCTTATCTTGTTCTAATTCAAGTATTAAGTAAATTATTTAATCTCAACATTACATCAATTTACATAGTGAGATATCATAAATAGAAATTATTATTATCATTACTATTAAATAGTATTTATTATTCAATTAACTATCACTCGATTTTTCATACGATTTTTGTATCTTAATTTAAAAAAGTAACTATAATTAAAACACTAATATGTGTCCCTGATAATTTTGTTTATTAATGAGTTACAGTTTAATCACACATACATTCATTCAGAATACCTATGGTTCATTAAAAGATATTTTCAAAGCAATCTCATTATTTCTAATATCTTAGAAATTGTATTTCTTCAGTTACGTTCTTTGTGCAAATTTAAAAATTACCATGCAGTGATCGTTATTTTGACTTGTGATGTCACGAATGCAAAAAAATACCTAAGTACTACTTATATACTTTATTGTAAGTTTGTGAATTAAGATGAGCAGTGCCATTGTGGTCGGGTATACCAAAGACGCTCGTCGTTTGCTGTGAATTTACATGAAAAAAAGCCAACTGTTGGCTGTAAAGCATAAATATTAATAAATTTACATCATGTTTTTTCGAAACGCAGTTTTACTCAATAGCGCCTTCACATTGTCGTTTCCTCTTCCTACAAGCACGGAAAAAAAAATCTTCAAGACGCGTACAAGTATTTTATAATTAACACCTTATTCTGTTTTTGTTTATTTATTTTTATTTTGGAAATTTTCATATATTTTCAGGAAGTCGTCGATGATTCGGACGGCTGCGGTGCTAAGTTTACTGTTCTTATCGTATCGGAAAAATTCGAAGGCAAATCTCTTCTTCAGAGACACAGGTAAAATTAAATTTTTTGAATTTTTTTTTTTTTCTTTCCGACACCTGACAAAATAACCGTTACCACAGATTAGTCAACTCCACTTTGCAAGAAGAACTAAAAAGCATACATGCATTTACACAGAAGACTTTGACTCCAGAGCAGTGGGAGGCGGAATCGAAGCAGCAAGCGTAAATACATTTAATTATAAACAAATAAACCAACCGAATCTCGGTCAAATGATTAAAAAGACGAAGCCATCATTCATAAGGACTGCAATACACAATAGTTTACTACATTATTCATTGGGACGAGCAGTGGCATGAAAAAGCACCATAACGAAGCACGGGTAAGGGCTTCGTAAGGCAGCCTTAGTAAGCTACTTTGCTAAACCTCATTTCAGTCGTGCAAACCTATAAATCTTTTCCTGTACCACATACGTGGCAATTATAATATGTTATTCGTAAAGTAGTTGTTGTCATTAATACAATCATCAAAATGAGACGCGAAATAAATTTTCTTTTTTCTTTCCTCATTGGTATACTTAAAAGCCGAAAAGTATCGTGTCAATTGAATCGCACATAAGTATACATAAACATATCTGAGCAAATATTTTTTATCAAGCAACGACTCGCATGTTTACACAACGCTGATTAAAATGTTTTTGAGTTCTTTTTGTATAAATTCTGATTGTAATCGGCTGACGTTCTTTGATTAAAAATTCAATAAGCTTTAATTTTCGATGATTGTTGCTGCGCCGTCCAGACTCCGAATAAAAAGTATGTCATTCCAATTTATCTCTTTTACCGTCGTATACATCGTCGTCGCGCGGAGAAAGTAAAAAAAAAAAAAAAAAAAAAAAAAAAAAAAAAAAAAAAAAAAAAAAAAAAAAAAAAAAAAAACCGGAAGAAAGCAGCTGTAGACTTGGTTAGGTACCAGTTGAAAATTCGCTTCTCAAGGACCTTGTACGCGCCCCGTTCAACGTTTAAGCAAGCCGGTTTATCGGTCAATAGTTGCACCCTCAAAAGTCCCTTCCAAGCTTTCCGATCCGTCGCGCTTGAGCCGTACGATCGGCGATGATATCGTTCAAAATCTCGACCCCGGGCAAAGTCATCCTATTCGGCGAGCACTCGGTTGTTTACAACAAAACAGCTGTTGCCGCAAGCTTGGATCAACACACCAGCCTCGATTTTCACCAGCTGCCCGAGGATGAGTCTTCGATTTGTGTGGAGATGCGAAAAGTCGGGTTGTCGCTGAGGATCCCCGTCGATCAAACGCGCGACAGATTTTTCGGCGCCAATGCTCCGAAAAAGGACGAATCCGATTACGATGCCACTCTCGCGTACATACGCGAATTCGTGGACGACACCCTGAAGTGCGACACGGCCCAGCACAAAAGCGGCGTCGAGTGTTTGCTGTACGCGATGCTCCAGGTCAGTCAGATGGAGAAGGCCTGGAAACTGGTGCCCTTCCGGCTGGAGCTCAACACCGAGCTGTCGATCGGCTCGGGTCAAGGCAGCTCGGCATCGTTTTCCGTCAGTCTAGTCACCTGCTTTTTGCACTTTGCTCGGTTGCAAAGGGATCCCCGGTCTCCGTACGACCTGAACCACCAGGATCGGGAAATCGTGTCAAATTTAGCGTTTAATTGCGAAAAAATCATGCATGGCGCGCCGTCCGGTATCGACAATACTGTCTGCACGTTCGGCTCGGTCGTCGAGTTCCGGAAAGGCAGCCCACCCAAATTTATTCCCGTTGTCGAGTCCAGAAAAATAAAAATCTTGATAGTCGACACGAAGGTCGGCCGCAGCACCAAAACCCTCGTCGAGAGGTTGTGTGGGCTGAAGACCACGTATCCTCGAGTATTTGAGCCAGTTCTACAGGCCATGGATGAGGTCGCGAAGCGGGTCATCCACTTGCTCAGGGAGATGCAAACTGTGACGGTTGGCGATGACGATCGCTATTGTTCTGCTTTCAACGAGCTTGCGGTGAGTATTGTTTAGTTTAAATAGTCGAATTTTTCATTAAAAGCATCGTTAAATTCTTTCATGATTCGGCAGGTTCTGATAGACATAAATCAAGGTCTTTTGGTTACGTGTCAAGTTTCGCATCCTTCTTTGGACACGATATGTGCGAATGCTAAGAGATACGGATTTTCAGCAAAGCTTACGGGTGCAGGTGGAGGCGGGTTTGCTTATGTGCTCATTCCACCCGATGCACCAGAGGAAAAAGTTCGTGATTTAAGCTTTGAGTTGACTTGTCGTGGTTTTACAGTATCGGAAACAAATTTGGGAGGCTCAGGGGTTCAGATTCACAAAACGTCAGAGGACAGTTAGGAAACCTAACAAGTATAATTTCAATTTTTGTATCTTAAATAACGTTTTTATTGTTTTCAATTTTCGCCGTTTTCGCATTTACATCAATCACATCATACAAGTTGATTGTTTAAACAATTATTATACACTGTATGTGTATATATTATAAATATTTCTATTGAGATATTCACTGTTCGGGGTATGTAAAAAATATTTTTATTTAAACTTTGTTTTCGTCTTTTTACGTATTTAAAATGTTATGTGTATATATTTTTACGAAATTTACGTTTATAAAATTTATCATACAAATTTAATTTGGAGGGAATTGAATTCTAGCAGCTAATATAGTTAATAAATACATAAATAAAAGTTAATCTTAAAATAACTTATAATCTTTATACAATAATACTTTTTAAATAGATTTTTTTTAATTTGACATAATCTATCACAACTACAGGTGAGAATATTGTTTGGTAACAAAAATAAAATAAACCTATTTCTACAATCAGAGCTAAATTGCAACACGTCATTTTACCTCGAAAACATTTTAATATAAAAGGCTTCATATGTAAATATTTTACTTTTTTCCATTATATCGCAACTATCAAGAATTGTTCATTTAAAATATTTACGTAATATTTCTGAAAAATGTGTACCTTTACATTCATTTTTATACAATACTTTTAATTATTTCTAATTTGTCGTTTCCTTATCCAAATGGCTTAAGACATTAAATAAAAATAATCATGTGCTGATTGCCCTTTAAACAACATAGTTACAAACTATAATATTATTAAATGCTCGCGATTCGATTTGGTCATAGAAATTAAGCTCGATTTGTTTGATTTTTTGATAAAACTGCTAAAAAGCGCGTGCTGCTAAAACGTATAAATCATTTGACTAGGTGCTCGTCTTCTGCGTCATAATTTGTTAAAATACAGAAAACATA
This sequence comes from Copidosoma floridanum, assembly GCF_000648655.2. The sequence goes on along the minus strand of NW_019379518.1, from coordinate 227,958 downwards.
ATTCTTACTCGCTATATATACATACAACAATTATGCAGAATTGAAAACTGCACTTTGTCTTCTTTGTGTTAACGTGACGCCGTTTAGTATTGCACTATCCGTTTCCGTTCTGTGTTCATCTATGCTATCCTCGTCAAAGTTATTGACACCGCTGGACGTGCCGAACCGTTCTTGTGATTTGGCTTCTGAAAGCCATTCCATGATTTCGTGGATATACATTCTACGTTGTAGGACTTCTCTCGTTCGTGGCCTAGAGCCGATAAATACTGCTGTCTGTAAATAGATAAGAATTTAAAATAAAAAGTCTTTGTCTCAATCTCGAATATGTTACATGTATTGATGGATGTACAAAGTACAAGAACTCGTATGTAATAATAAATAAATTGTTAAAGCATTTTTTAGCAGTATTAGTCTGAGTTTCAATACTTACTCCAACAGGTAAAAACTCGCGAATTTGTTCTAGCAATCGGTAGTCTTGAACAATTAATTGTAATTCGTCATATTTTATTTCAACTTCTTCGTGTAGCATTTTTTCCTCTGAAATTAAAAGTTTTTAATTAGATGTTTTTAATTAATTTTTAGTTGAGATTAAAGGGATATCAAATCACCATCGCGTTTTGAAGTTGATCGTTTGTATTGAATTCTGAAGCGAAAAGCTTCAAGAAAACTGGATACTACAATAGTCAAAACTATCATAGTTATTAAGTAGAAAACCATAAAGTACCCTCTTGTGTACATTCCAACAGTGACAGCGTAAGCGTTCATCAGTATAAACCAATTATTAACAACAGTAAGCTCAAACAATGTCATGTAGCTAGCCATCAGATTATCAAAGGTATTTAAATAGTAATATCCTAAACTTGTACTTCCATTCACTGAATATTTGTAAAAGTCTTCCACTGTAGTATTCCTGTTGACCATACACAATTAATTAAGTTGCCTGTTAATAAGTGTTAATTTTGTTGTCACAGAATTTACGTACTGGCAACAATTTCTCATGTCGTATCCAGCAAAAAGCTCCATGCCGATAATAGCAAAGAAATAGTAGAGTACCACCATAACAATTGCTGTAGAACACATCAATGGTGAGAGGAGGACTAAAGTGCCAAAGATATCACGGTAACGTTTTTTCAATTTAAAAAGTCGCAACATTCGCAAAGGTCGGAAGACAACTAGGAAGACTGCACCAGGAAAAAGGGTCAGGCCACAAGCTGCTACCAATAACATCACCGATGTGCCGAGATCGAAAAGATTCCAACCGGAACTCAAATATCGTCTTACCCCAAGACCTAGAACTTTTGTAAGAGCTTCTACCGCAAACACTATACAGAACAGAAAACAAGTACATCTCAAGAATACCCGTGTAGCTATGTAAACTTAAAATATATATTATTCAAGTTATACTTACAACCACCAAAAAGAAGTGTATCCCAGCTGGCAGCAAATAAACTTGCTGACGTTTCTCGATCAGGTTCTGGTTGTATCATACGACAAACCATGGCAACTCCATTGCCGACAATAACAGTGTCTGAAAAAAATGAATGACAATCGTTTTTCAAATCGAAACAGGGATTTTTTAACAATGTAATACAACTGATTACTTACAAATCAGACTTTCAAAGTACCGCCAGTTAATAGCAGCATGAGCTCCTTGACAGAGAATTTGCAACGGAGGCCATGCCATGTGGTACCATGGCACACTAGAGTATTGAGGATCCCAAGTTAACACCGTGGCATCGTAAACATTTAGAAATTCATCGGATGTCAAGAATCTACTGCCAGATATGTTCAAGTAACGAAACATCAACACGATGTCTTTCATTGCTGTAATATGAAAATTTTCTTTTACTACTGTAAAAAAAAAAAAAAAAAAAAAAGAACTCACTTACAATTATTTGAAAAAAAAACTTACATTTCTTTGGAGCGTAATAACGCATCAACCCCTCAAATTGTTTGAAACGCATTTGGTCAGGATTTTGTTTCGAAACAAGAAGTTTAAATGCGTGTTGACAAGCTTTCCGTTTGTGGAGAAATAATTTTTTTAACTTATCGCGTTCGGCCGAAGTGAAAGTTTCATTGACAACAGCGAGCATGAGATTCATCATTATGTAGAGCATAGTGGACAGGTAACAGACAAAGTAAAGCGCGTACCATTTGTTTATCGAAAACGATGGCATCATAACGTCTGGGAAACTGAAACATAATTTTTTTTTTTTTTTTTTTTTATTATTATTTAGTAAATACACAATATTTTATGAATAAAATACGTACTTTGCTGTAGTGAGTAAAACAAAAAGACTGACAAAACTGTCCTGCAGAGTTGCAAAGTTTCTGTTCATTTCAAAAAACAAGTAGTACCCAAGAACCATGTAAGTCAAAATGAAGAATAACAAAAGTCCCAGCATGTCTATGATTGGTGGACACGTTTGTAGAATTTGTCGGATAAATCTTCGGACGCCGCCGCAGTATTTCGTGTCTACTAAGAAAATGGGTCGCAACGCTCGTGTTACCCTGAAGTGCGACGATTGCCGAACCAAAACGATGAGAGCCTCAACAAACATTATGAAAAGGGTGATGCACTGAAATGTTTGTATTAACATTAGTACCTAGCAACAATAGACAGCTAGGTATTTTTGTGTTTTTATCGTGTGCACATGTACATTCGCCTTTGATGATATAGTTCTTTTAGCATTCATAAATAAGCACTAGAACGTAAATTAGTATACCGGATAAATCTGGTCACGTGTATAAATAACGTCTACATTTATAAAGTTAGTAATGTAGACGTGTATGTTGGTTTACTTATTGACGCGTAAATCAATTACCTTTAGCATCGTTCTCTTGTGTTTTAGCATAGTGCCCCATCCGATCCATCTCAATTTTAAAGCTAATTCTACGCCGATAGAGATTAAAGCTAAAAGTTCTATTGTACCATGAGCCCATACTGGAAGCTAAAAAGGTCAAGAATTTTAATAAGTAAAAAAACAAAACGCATTTCATTTGAAACAAAATGAAATTTTACTTGAAACAGAGGCACCGCTGGTTCTTCCACAAAAGCTAAACCAAGCAAAATTAAAGATGTGAAGAGATCAAGGCCGTAATACCAACTGTTGTGGACTAATAAATATGCCGGTAGATCTTCTGGATGCCTTGGATGGGAATCGAATTTTTCGTTATTTCGGCCTTCCTGCGAGGGCGCATTAAAGAAAAAAATTTATCGTTTTGGAAAAAGAAAAAAAAAGAAAAAAGAATATTACCTCGAGAAAAATAGCAGCCTCGTGATAATTCATTTCCCAGTACATGTCGGGGTCAAAGGTGACTCCAGGATTGCGCGACAGCGAGACATTTTCCGATAGCACTTGGGACTCGAGCCCAGGCATAAAACGACCACCCGACTCGTTGGGAGTGTCGTCACTCCCATGCAGGGACATCTTTATCCGGCTGTCTGAGGAAGGGCAAGACAACATAGATCCATATTCTAAAAGAAACACATTAAAAGCAAGCAGTGCCTATGTAATATGAGCGTGCAAACATTCTTCATTTGTTCTCCGCGCAAACATGATAACATTTTGAACCGATTATCAACGCAACCAGACTCATTTACTTTACAGGCTAATAAACTAGTTTTCTCGAGTCGTTAATTACAAAAAAAAAAAAAAAAAAAAAAAAGAGGACGGACAAGTTTATCTAATTAGCGAAATTGCTATACTTAACAGTTCTGCATTCATTTCTCAGAGTTAAATTTTATCACGTACACGTGACTTGATCATAATAATGCCCATTATATTTTTTTCAGTAAAGATACCTCGAGTTAAAAAAAGAGTTGTGAGATTGATTGGGAGAAATAAATCTTTCCCCTTTCACTGATATCGTTAGTAAATTTATCCCGACGAACGAGAATCACTAATTTGAAAATATCAAGCTATGTTGTGAGCTAACGAGTGGAAAGAATCTCTTCGTTTAATTAGGTGATTAACTATTTTTCTTACAACAGCGGCTGATATTTGAATTTTTCCATCAAAATTAAAAAAAAAAAAAAAAAAATCACACTTTTTTGTAAAACCACTTGAAAACCGGAAAAAAAAGAAGAAAATAAAACTATTACCAACTTACGGGAGATTAAATGCACCATAGCTTCAGAAAATCATTCGTACGACTGCGCCAAAATAGAATACCTGAGAACGTCGTGCTCTTTATCTCTATCATCTAAATCCGATTCCAGGAAAAACTCGATGCAATGACGTAAATGCGTGTTATCTCGTTATCGATTTCACCTCTTGTGTACAATAATTGTTCAAGATATAAAAAAAGAAGAAAAAAAAAACAAACAAACAGAAATCTACTGTACTCTTGCACACTTGTCCACTTGTAAGCACGAATAAGTGTACTGTATATTATTGTAACAGGTGAATAACAGGAACATGCAGTCGGACAAAACAAAACTCACAACAATCAGCATGACAGCAGCAGAAGCTTCACATCATATATATATAGGTATCATAACATCAATCAACAGAGAGAGCTTTCTGCTCTTGATGCAATTAGTTATTACTGCATCAATTGACAGCTAAAGTCATCAGTAGCAGTATAGTATTATGGATGTGGGTATTATTATTTTTTTTTAATTAAAAAAAAAATAAGACGAGAGTCCTTGGTTATTATTATTTTATTATAGTTGTCAATGAAGCTGAATGACAAGCATAAGATATGGATAGATTTTAGAGGTATTTCAAATGTAAAAAAATGCGAGTAGATATTTAAGAACAAAGTGAGGAGGAGAGAAAAACAAAATGCAAGCAATCAACAACAAACTGAGAGCAAATATATATATAGTAGACTCATAAATAATGTAAGGCTTACTGGGACTGACGTTGCCAGTGCTATCGACCGTCCGGTACTTGCTCCAGGAGTCAGCGATACCAATAGTGGTAGTCGTGCCTGCACTGCTTGTGTCCTCCTCGAAGCACTGATAGCTATCCTGTTGGTGATGTTGTTGTTGGGGCCCGTCATCCTCTTGGCTGAGCATTTGTGTGCGACGAGGAGAGGCTCTGTCAGCGCGTCCTCGCCGCTGTTTAGGACAGACAGCTGCTACTTACTTAACTTATACACTGCTCCAAGCAACCACCAACTAAGCTACCTATTGTCGTGGTTGTCTTATACTTATCCTCTTTTTTACTCCCTCGCACACATACAACATACTCGTGCTCATGCGTATAAGCATGCACACATACAATTATTTATAGTCTCTTATTTGCTGCTCCGAAGTCTCCGAACCCCGATTGATGTTCGAAAGAATGGCCGACGATGATGATATTGATACAGAGTTGTGCACACACACACACACACACACACACCGCGAAGCATAAAACTTATTCATTAGACAGCGTCTAGGTGTATTAAAAATTTTAACTATATGTACCAGTAGTGCCTGCACATATTGAGTTTGATAGATTTATTGGTCGTTTCTCTCTTCGTGCTGTTTTTCTCTGACTCAAACATAATAATTAATTTCATCTCATTTCGTTTTGGAGCCGCAGTTCAAAAAGCTTTAATAATTAAGTATACCCACCATACACCGGATATGATATACTGTTGCAACGAACATGATATTATTCAAGACTTATACCGATTCTATTTTTGGATTCCTGTCCAAATCGAGGGCACATTTGGAGAAAAAAGTACATAAACGCACCTGTCGCTTCTTTGAGAACTTTGCTCGATCGAATCATAAGAAACACTTTTTTCAACTATTAAAAAGACTTGCATCATGTAAAATTTCAATTGTAGAATTGTTAAATTAATGCATATATTATTATCTGACCCTAAATCTTGACTTTACTGAATTAATAATACATGATACGAGAGTAATGATGGTTTTTGCCATAAGACGTCATGATTGCGCGTTCGAAACTATAGTTTGATGAATTAAAAAAAAAAAATAAATAAAATTTATCAAGCGAGATAACGATCCCAAATTTGGCGAAAAAATGCCATACTTTATAATGTGTACCGAGAATTCTTTTTATTTTTAGATTTTTTATTTTTTTAATTACTTTTTCTTATCAAACTATTATTTTTATCTTGAGTATTGCCTAATAATATTTGACTTGTCGTGATT